>JAUEJK010166186.1:0-10863 GCA_032274865.1 Eryngium alpinum
GCTCGTTATTGTGAGCCTTTGGGAGTACGCGATGTGTGACCGATGCTTCATTTCTCTGATGTATTTGTGGTGGACAGTTGTCTTGCTTGGGGAATTGCTGTGTTTTCTTGGAAAACCGTCATTGAGTTAATGCATATAATTATGTATAATTATATGTATTAAATACAAATGATGGCAGTTTTTTGAAAATGGTTCATGAACCGTTTTGTGGGGCACGTGGGGGACCATGTGGCCAAGAACATGCCACGTTGCCCTCATGAGAAGATGTGTCCACCTCTATATATAGTTCTGGTGTTTTCACTTTTACTTTTTACTTTTCCCATTTACAGAGAGAGAGAGAAAGAACTTATGGAGGATATTTGGTTTTTGGCTTGTTGCGCTGAGGATTCGAGCGTCAATCTTGCATTTTTTCTCCGCGAACTTTGTTCTTCTCATCGAAAGGTACGTTTTGTTGTGTACCATTTTCGATTTTGGTGTTTTATTGGTGTAAACTTGTTGTTGTTTACTTTTTTTGCCATGAATGTGCTTCATGTTCTTCGTGTTCTTTATATTTCTGCATATTTTTAGCGTATTTTGCTTTTTGATTCCAGAATAAGTATGTTAGTGTAGTTTTTGGTCTTTTGATCCTTGTTGACTACTGTTAGTGGCCGAGGATCCAGACTTGGCATTTTTCTTCATCTTTTTTCGTTTTGGCTTTGGGACTGAGCATTAGGATATAGAGGGAATGTTACCGAGGTCTGATTATAGCGTTTTTGTACTTTATCTTTGCAGACTTGTGTTGCTCAGGCCCAATGCCTCGGGTTGTGAGAACCCCTTTTGGCGCGACCGGTGCCGATGCCCAGAGAAACTATAACAGTGGTCAGATGGCTGGGACCTCGGGCAGCCATGATATCGGTATCTTTAGGGATAGATTGGAAACTACCGAAGACTTTGTTGAGGGTAGGGCTCCCGAGACTGAAGCGGTGACTGGTTCTCGGCCCATAATGCCACTGCCTTTGAATGCGATGCCTGGTCCCGATGCTGGGTATAGTATTAGGACCGTTGTGCCACCCCTAGACCCTAATCTCAGGCCTTCGGACGAAGCCCATAATGCTCCCTTTAGCGCTCGGCAGGGTTGGAGAAAGTTCCCAAGCGTCTTCGCGGGCCTGCCGAGAGACAAACCTATAGATGTGGCTTCGTATTATTCGGACAGGAGCTCGGAGTTCGCCGAGGCCGGTATTAGGCCGACCGTCATGGATAACCAAAGGTTGTCTGAGCTGTTTGGTGACCGGGAGAGGTATAGTCACCTATAGATGGAGTCTCGGTATCCTGAGAAGTTCATGAAGGTGTTTAAGAGGGCTTTTGATATTCCTCCGGAATTTAAAGTTAGGATGCCGAAGCCCGAGGAGAATATCTTTTATAGGCATGTCACCTATGATAAGGCTACAGGGAGGAGACAGGTTTGGGTGGGTCTTCCCGTGCATTTGTTTAAAGCTGGCTTTCGGCTGCCTGTGCATAGGTTTCTTTTGGCTTTGCTTCGGGATGAGCTGAAGATTGCTTTGGGGAAGATTGTGCCCAATGGTATGCGGCTTATCATCTGGTACTTGTCCCGATGCCAAGAGATGGGCAACGAGCCGACTGTTAGCTCATTTTTTGCCTTCTTCCGCGTTCAGGAATCGGGCATATCTAAGGGCTTGTTTGAGATCCATTGGAGATGTGGAGCTGACTTCGGGAAGAATCCCGTTATCAACCCATCTTCCTCGAAGGGATGCCACTACGAGTGGCTATTTTTCGAGGGGGGAGACTTGGAGTTCTTGCCATATTATAGCCGAAAAGCCCTTGGCCATAAGCCCTTTGCCGAACAATGAGACAACAAAAAGCATCGGTAGGGCCTTTGTGGGTGAGGCCGAAGGCAGAGGGCAACTGGAGAAGGGTATCTTCAAGTCTTCGGAATGGCTTTGGAGCCATTATCGTAAGTATTTGTTACTGCACTTGTTTTGTAATTGTAGTGTTTGGTGTTTGATGTTTGTGGTTGTATATGTTGAATTTTTGCTTGTGCTCCAGTTTCTGAGTTGCCTATTTTGGTTTGGAGTGTGTTTGATCAGGTACGATCAGATTTATACTGAGATGGATGAGGAGTATGCCTTGCTGATGGGTATCTTCGACGATACTACGATCGAGGGTAGATATGAGGGGGTGGTGTCTCGAGCTACCCCAGTTCCTGAAGAGGAGGTTATTCCTGAAGAGGTTGGAGCCGAGGCCGACCGAGAAGGTGCCGAGGCCCATGCTAATCCTGAAGATCTGGGGGAAGAGGAGGCTGAGGACGATCCCCTTGTGCCTAGGAGCAGGAAACGCCAACAAAAGAGCCTCACGAAGAAAGGAAGTAAGAGGGCTCAGCTTCAGCAAGAAGAGGAAGTGCAAAGCCAGGCCCCCGAGGTGGAGCTCATTTCTGATGAGGATGAAGCTGAAGCTGATGATGACGGTCGACAAGCTGAAGGTCACCACGCTGAAGGTGAGGGTTAGCATTTCATTGGGCCCCAGTAAAGGGTTTCTGACGTTGCCGAGGCCTCTGGGCATAGGAGGAATGAGGACATTGCTGACACCTCGGGTCTGGTAGCCAAATTTGGGGCGATGGCCCTAGGGGTCGAGAGTGTTGCTGGTGGTGCCCGCCCTCCACAACTCAAGTTGACCACTCCTCAAGGTCCTGAAGGCTGGTCTATGCAAGACATGAGGACGTACGATGGTTTCTTCAGCCAAGGCCAAATTCCTGTCGATGCCTTCAACGCTTTCGTGATGCCTCAGGACTTGAAGTTCTTCGAGGGCAAGAGGAGTCACGACTTGGTCAATATTTGGCATCAGGCTTAGGGTCAGGTATGCTTTTGTTTTTTTGTTTTACAGTTTAAGTGTTGGTCTTCGGCTTGAAGCTCTTTTCTGATGTGCTCTGTTTTCCTCAGGCAAATGTGGAGGCCAAAGTTATGTGCAGCAATCTGTTTGTGAGAGATCTTCAGCTGAAGGACGCGAAGCGGGACGTCAAGAATGCACATGCCCTTAACCAGCAGCTGAGTGCCGAAGCTGCTAGTTCCTCCAAGAGGGTGAATGACCTGGAAAGCCTAGTGCAAAGCAAATAGAAGGACGTGGAGAAGGCCGTCGATCAGCTGAGTCAAAGGGCCGATGAGAACTTGTAGCTGAAGGAGGCGCTTGCTAAAGCCGAGGAGCAGTGTCGAGAGACTGAGCTACAACGCCGAAACGCCGAGGGGTGGTACTTAACTTTGAAAACAAGGGCTCAGGAGGCGTGCCTCGATTGGGCACAAGAGAAGTTGAGGCTCTCGGCTGGTGGATTAAGCGCTATTGGTTCTCTTGCCCAAGCTGAGAAGGATGTTGTTCCAAAACACCTGGCCTCGGCTGAGTATAAGACGAGCTTTCGGGCCAGCTTGAAGAGATCGTACGACCGAGGGTTGACTGAATCTTTTGCCTTCATTGGGGAGGGCACTACGTTGGATAGCTCGAAGCATAATGTAGAGACGTGCACTGCTTTTTATAGGGCTAAGCTGGAGCAGCAAATGAGAGAGGCCGCTGAGGCGAGGAAGGCGAAGGCAACTGCTGATAGGGCTAGCGCTTCTTAGTTGTTTATGTTTTGCTTTTAATTTGTAGTCGCTGAACAAAAGTAGTGTTTGTTGAAATATTTTTTGTTTTTGAGTTGAAATATTTTACAAGTTAAAAGCCTCGGTTGTGCTGTTAGCCAAAATACTTTGCTAAGTTATAAGCTTCAGCTATACTGTTAGCCAAAGGCTTACCCCGGGGGCTGATCCTTGGGTAAGAATAAAAATGACAAAATATTTATTTTTCTGAATTAAAATATTTTGCTAAGTTATAAGCTTCGGTTGTACTGTTAGCCAAAGGCTTACCCCGAGGACTGATCTTTGGGTAAGAATAAAAATGACAAAATATTAGGGGTGAGCATTCGGGCGGTTCGGTCCGGAACCGAACCGAACCGAAAAAACTGAAAACCGAATTGCTCAAAATATTATGGATCGGACCGAACTGAATTTCAAAGGGAACCGAACCGAACCGAATTTTAAAAAGGATCGAACCGAACTGAACCGAAAAAATCGAATTTATATAAAAATATATATATAATATTATTTTTTTAATAAATTATTTATTATATATTTAAATATTTATAATTTATATAATAATATAATTTATATAATATGAATTATTATAAATTATTTATATAATATATAATATAAATACATATATATTATTTTAATATTAAAAGTTCGGTCTATTCGGTCTAAACCGAACCGAATTTCAAAAAAACCGAACTGAATCGAAATTATTACGGTCCAAAATAAATGGACCGAACCGAACTTTTTAAAAAACCGAACCGAACCGAATTAATTCGGTCCGGTTTGGATTTTCGGTTCGGTTCGGTTTTGCTCACCCCTACAAAATATTTATTTTTCTGAATTAAAATATTTTGCTAAGTTATAAGCTTCGGTTGTACTGTTAGCCAAAGGCTTACCCCGAGGACTGATCCTTGGGTAAGAATAATAATGACAAAAATATTTATTTTTTTGAATTAAAATATTTTGCTAAGTTATAAGCTTCGGCTATACTATTAGCCAAAGGCTTACCCCGAGGACTGATCCTTGGTGGCTTAAGCTGTTGATGTGGCTTAAGCCTTGATTGTTATCTCGTTTTTGTGAATCTGAGGACGAATACTTATAAATGAAAATTTTAAACTGAAAAATTCATTAAAAGTTGGCCTTGGCCTTTTGTCCTGAGGACTACAAGAGTTATATTGGTTGTTACTGTGGCCAAGGCTATCATTCTTCCATTAATAAACTCGAGGGCTGGTGCGTGGCGAATGCAAAGGTCTGTGCCCGAGGCAAAAATTAAACTAGACAGATGAAACCTGTTGGTTCCTCAGAGTGAAGCATAATCACCCGAGGACCACAAAAAAGGCCGGAGCCTGCTACTTCTTTGGATTACTGATAGAATTGGCGGAGGCGGAGACCGTTCCATGTATTTGGAGCGGGCTTCCATCCATGTTACTTAGCCTATAGGTTCCTGGTCTGAGGACTTCAATAACGCGGTATGGGCCTTCCCAGTTGGGAGACAGCTTGCCCTGATGCTCTCTGTCGGTTACCTCGGTGGCTCTGAGGACGAGGTCTTCTACTTGATATTTCATGGGCTTCACCTTTTTGGCAAAGAAGTTCTCCGTCTTTTGCTTGTAACTGGCCATCTGGATGAGGGCTTTATCTCTGATTTCATTGATAAGCTAGAGGTTGGTGTTTAGCCCTTCCGTGTTGGTCTTTTCATCATAGTTGATGACTCTGAAGGTTGGAGTTTCAATCTCTGTAGGGAGTACGGCATCAGTGCCATATGCTAGGCGGAATGATGTGTCTCCCATTGTAACCCGGGGAGTGGTGCGGTAGGCCTATAGGCAATGGTCTAGCTTTTCTGCCCACTTACCCTTGGCGTCTTCAAGACACTTCTCCAGTCCTCTTAGCAGAGTTTGATTGGTGGCTTCAACTTGCCCATTTGATTGAGGATGAGCAACTGATGTCTTGCCATGACCGATGTTATGCAATTCCAAGAAATATTCGAACTCGTGACCAATAAATTGGGGTCCATTATCGGAGACGACGGTCTTTGGGATGCCAAATCTCATTAGCACATGCTTTCTGAAGAAGTCAATGCATTTGTCCTCTGTCACCTTAGCTAATGCCTTAGCTTCTGCCCACTTGGTGAAATAATCCACTGCTACAATGACGAACAGTAAGCCTCCTGGTGCTTTAGGGAATGGGCCCATGAGGTCAATCCCCCATTTAGCGAATGGAATCGGTGACAAGATGGATGAAGGTGCTGATGGTGCCTGCTTTGGGACGTTGCTGAAGTACTGACATTGGGCGCACTTCTTGACATAAGCCATGGAGTCTGCGAAGAGCGTTGGCCAATTATATCCTTGCCTTAGCAGCTTCTGCGCGAGAGCTTTGCCCCCCATGTGATCTCCACAACTGCCCTTATGGACATCTTTGAGGCAGTAGGTGATGTCTTCTGGGCCAAGGCATCGGAGGAGTGGGGCATGGAAGCCTTTGCGAAAGAGAATGCCATCAAGGATACAGAAATGTGATGCTTTGTACTTGAGGAGCCGTGCTGCTTTGGGGTCCTCGGGGAGCTCACCGCGCTCTAGATAAGCAAAATATGGTGTCATCCAGTTTGGCTCCCCCTCATCAATGGTTATAACCTCGGGGATGGCCTCAATGCTAGGCTTTTCTAAAAATTCCATGTACACCGCCCCTTCGAGGTGTTCAAGATCTGAGGTGGCCAACTTTGATAGGGCATCTGCTGTGGCATTGTCATTTCTTTCGATTTGTTGCAACTTGAAGTTGCTGAATTGTTGGATGGCTTGTTGGACCAGCTTTTGAGACTTGGCCATCGTAGGGTCCTTGGCAGTGTAATCGCCATCTGCTTGTCTAACAACCAGCTGAGAATCTGAGTGGGCGTGCAGGCTCTCAACTTGAAGACGGTGGGCGAGTCTTAAGCCACCTAGTAAGGCTTCATACTCTGATTGATTGTTGGTGGCCTTGAAGTTGAACCTTAGTGCTTGTTTGACTTGGAAACCTTCTGGGCTAGTGAGTATGATTCCGGCTCCACTTCGCTCCTAGGCTGCTGACCCATCAACAAATAGAGTCCATTCAGGGCTAATTCGTGCCAAGAATGGTGGTCTTTCTTTGTGGACCCCTTCAATGGCATCTTGCGGGTCTTCCTCAGGCTGTTTGGGCATTGGTGCCTCATCGGGGAATGTACACTCCATTATGAAATCTGCCAGGGCATGTGCCTTGATGGTGGTGTGCGGTATATACTTGACTGAGCTCGATGGCCCAGTTGACCAATCTACCGGAGGCTTCAGGCTTATGAAGTACCTTCTTGAGCGGTTGATCTGTCAGTACCTTGATTTGCCTTCCCTGGAAATAGTGCCTCAGCTTGCGGCTAGCTGTCACAAGGGCTAGCACGAACTTTTCCAGGGTTGGGTATCTTGTTTCTGTATCTTTGAGGGTTTGGCTAACATAGTAGACCGGCTTTTGAACATCCTCCTCTTCTTTGATTAAAGTCGCACTGATTGCCAAGGGTCCTGCTGAAAGATAGACAAATAGAGGCTCCTCTGGGGCTGCCTTTGCCAATACGGGAGGTGAGGTCAAGTAGGCCATGATGGCGTCGAAGGCCTCTTGACACTTTGTATTCCATGTGAATGATTTGCTGTCCTTGGCACCTTTTAAGGTTTCAAAGAAGGGTAGGCTTCTTTCAGCAAGTTTGGAAATGAACCTTCGTAGAGCTGCCAGTCTGCCATTTAGCCTTTGGACTTCTTTCTGTGTCCTGGGCGGCTTCATCTCAAGGACCGCCTTGATTTTATCCGGGTTGGCTTCAATGCCTCTGCTACTGACCAGGTAACCGAGGAACTTTCCTGCTCCCAGACCAAAAGTGCACTTGTTTGGGTTAAGCTTGAGTCCATACTTCCTGAGGTTCTCAAAGCATTCCCTCAGGTCTGTTACGTGTTGGCTTTCTTCAGTGGATTTGACGATCATGTCATCAACATATACCTCCATGTTTCTTCCTAGCTGGCTCTTGAATATCTTATCCATCATCCTTTGATAGGTTGCCCCAGCATTGATGAGCCCAAATGGTGTTTTCTTGTAAGCATAGACTCCCCTGTGAGTGATGAATGCCGTTTTGGCTATATCCTCTGGTGCCATAGAGATCTGATTGTAGCCTGAATAGGCATCCATGAAGGTGAGGAGTTTATGTCCTGAGGTGGCATCAATGAGCTGATCAATTGTTGGGAGTGGATAGGAGTCTTTTGGACAGGCCTTGTTGAGGTCGGTGTAGTCGATGCATATTCGCCATTTGCCATTTGCCTTTTTTACCATTACCACATTAGCTAGCCAGTCTGGGTACTGAATTTCGGTGATGATGTTGGCCTGTAAGAGCTTGGCAACTTCTTCATCAACTGTCTTTTTCCTTTCGGGCGCAAAGTTTCTTCGTTTATGCTTGACGGGCTTCTGGTAGGGATTCACGTTGAGCTTGTGCATGGACACGGATGGGCTGAGGCCTGGCATGTCCTCGATGCTCCAGGCAAAGATGTCGGCATACTCTCTAAGGAGTTGGACTATGAGCTCACGCTGAGGACCAAGGCTTGTGCCGATTGTCACTCTTCTGTCTTCTTGACCATCCACTATGGTTACTTGCTCGGTATCCTCAGCTAGGAGAGCCGTGGGACTGGTGTTTGCATCCGGGAAGGGTTCGATTGTGAAGTCATCAGGCTGGCGTTGCTGAGCCGGAGCCAGTTCAATCATCATTACATTATCTTCCGCTGTATTTTGTTTCTTGGCCCTGGCCTTGACTAAAGACTCATAGCAGGTCTTTCTCTTTGCTGCCTTTTTTGACCTGGCAATAGCCTTAGGCTTTCTTGTTGCCTTCTGGTGGTTTTCACGTTTTGTTTCCCCCAGGGCGAGGGCGTCACCATAGCACTGCTGGGCTACCTCAGGGGCTGCTTTGAGTTCTCCAAAGCCATGTGGTGTGGGGAATTTCACTTTTTGGTGGGTAACTGAAGTTATAGCCCTCAGCCGTATCATGGTGGCCCTCCCGAGGACTGCATTATAGGAGGACGCAGCATCTACGACATGGAATAATAGCATATGTGTCGTCTGCCTAGGGGCTGTGCCGAAGGTTACAGGCAGCCTAATGATCCCAATGATGGGGATTTCATGGTGCGCGAAGCTATATAGATTTTTACCATAACAGGGTTCCATCTGGTACTGACCGAGGTCCATTCTGTTGAGGGTGTGGAGGTAGAGTACATCGGCTGAGGAGCCATTATCAATGAAGGTCTTGTGGACATAGTTGTCTGCTATATCAACAATGACTATCAATGCATTGGACTGCTGGTGGTTTGGCCCCTCATAGTCGGTGTCGCTGAATGTTATGATATTATTGACATTGGGATCTGAGGATGAGGCTATGGACATGACCTCATGCGTTGGTGGTTCATTGATCTCTGTTCCTCCGTGTATCATCTTGATATGCAACTTTCCTTGGGCATCCAGCTCAGTCCCTGGCCTCAATTGTTGTTGAGGGGGAGGCTGAGCGGATATATGGGTGTTAATCTTGCCTGCCTTGGCCAGTTTTTCTAGAAATATCTTCAGTGCATAGCAGTCCTCAGTATGGTGGCCAACATCATTATGGTATGCACAGTTCTTTGTTTGGTCTCTTTTCTTTTTTGGTCCTTGCATTGGCCTGGGAGCCTCATAGAGATCGGGCTGATTCCTGACTATCTGAAGTATGGTGGCTCTTGGCTTGTTCAGTAGAGTCCAATTGGACTCTTTAGCTGGTTTAGGCGGGCATGGAGGCTTGCTTGCCTTGGCCTCTGGCTGGTCTAGCCCGGTTGCTGTATGCACGGTGAGATGGGTCTGCCCCTTGTACTTCCATTTCTTCTCTTTTTGACAGCTGACTGTCCGCGTGCCTGAAGCTTGCTCGGGTGCTGCAATGATGTCTATTGTTTGAGGAGTGGGAAAGTTTACAATGACATGCTGAACTGAGGTATCTGCTGCCAAGAGCTCTTTAATCGGCCTTGATGGCTTATATCTTGCCCCCCGAATGGCTGACAAGACCTGAGTATCAGAGATGTGATTGGAAGCCAAAGCGTATGCACCAGCCAAGTTTTTGGGATTCCTTTGATGAGCTCCAGGGCGTATTTCTCATAAGTGTAGGAGTCCACTCCTCTACAGAATATGCTCAAGGCCTCCGTTTCATCCAGCACCCTCACATTATTGACTGTTGCCTTGAATCTCCAGATGTAGGAATCCAAGTCCTCATTTGAGTGTTGATAGATGGCTTCGAGAGAAACAGTGTGGACCAAATGAGGCTTGTTGGCCCTGAACCTTGCTAGGAAAGCCTTTCTGAAGTCATTACAGCTATCAATGCTTCGGGGTGGCAATTCTGCAAACCATTCTTGGGCCACATCCTGAAGGCTAGAGGCAAATTGTTTGCACTTCACAAGATCATCAAAGTTCTGCATGCTGAACAGTTGTTCATAGTACTGGACATGCGAATTAAGGCTTGTTATCCCGTTGTAGAATTTCACTGGCAGAGTTTTTATCTTTGCTGGACTGGGTATAGCTTCAAGTCTATGCGTGAATGGTGACTCGCTTTGTTCATAGTCCTCAGTGTACTCAATCTTAGACTCCAAGTCTTTGATTCTAGCCAACAATATCCTCTTAGTTGGTGTCATTTCTGGTGGGGCCTCGGTTCCGGTTCCCTGCATTGCCTGATCTGTGTTTGGTTGATGAGGAATGACTTGAAGTGGAACAGCTGGTACCACGATCATGCCCTGAGGATTATTAGGCTGAGGATTTGGTGGCTGAGGCCCGTTGGGGTGAGGATTATTTGGATGATGTCTTGGCTGCTCTTGATTGTTGTACCGAGTTCCCCTATGGCGCCCACTACGATGAGTCTCAGTTTTACGGGTTCCTGCCCGCCTAGAGTCTCGCGTTGGGTTGGCCTGACGCTCTGTCCGAGGCCTTCGGTGTCTATGCATGTGACCCTCAGGAACGTCCTCATCTTCCGGTTGGTAACGTTCTGGGTGATCTCTCTTGTTTCTACGACGATCGTAATTCAGCCATGTTTCATTACGGTGGTGTGAGCCCAAATGTCTTGGGTGTCCAGGGTCTTGGGATGAGCCTAGACGGCTGAAGACTGAGCCCTGTTGTTGACCCTGAGTGTCTGCGAGGGAATCGTCGTCATCTTCCTCATCCGAGTCATAGTCTGCTATGGTCACTTGGTGTCTTGGCTGATTCACTGGACTAGGACTTTGGTTGAGGG
>JAUEJK010166294.1:0-10862 GCA_032274865.1 Eryngium alpinum
AAGGGGTCGGGATGTATGAAACTGAACAATAAGGTTTTATGTGTTCAAACTGTCAAATTAAAAGGTTCAAATAGTAAATAAGCCTTAATTTTATTTTAAGTAATTACTATGATTCTAAAATATACTCCTCGGTTATTACGGTGAATTGTCTGACAATTAATTTTAGATGATTATAAATATATTTAAATTTAATATTTTTCGATAAAAATTAAATTAATATTTTTATTTAATTTAATCTTTTTATAAAAATATTAAATTTGAAAATATTTTATAATAATTTAAAATTAATTATATACCATCTTAAGAATATGTTACGATGAAAGGAAACTAGTATTTATTTTTGGTTAATTCTCAACATTGGATCCACTTTCTTCTATATACTGTAAAACCTCTGTATAAGAATATTTTATATAGGAATAAACTCTTTATAGAATAAAATATATTAGTCCCAACTCAAGACCAATTATAATTACGAATAACCTCTATTTTGTAATATTCTATAATTTTTGAAGAAACATTATTAAAAAATCTACCTCTATATAATAATAAAATGGAATTATTATATATTTATATAAATATTTAAATTACATAAAAGTAAGATGATATAAAATATTTAATCTAAAATAGTTTGTGCTGATGCGTTTATCTAATAGATTGACACAACATCATTTGACTTGCGTGTCTCAAGTAATTAATGAGTGCAATCACTTTCAACTTTTAATGTATATATATTTATTTTTTTAAGATTCTCGAATCATTATGTATATTTCTTCAATTTATTAGTTTAAAATGTGAATAAATATATTTTTGAGTGTAATATATATTAATTATTTTTTAAAAATTAAAGTTTTAATATGTGCATCTCTATTTAAAAATAATCTCTTTATAAATTTATAATAATATATTTTTTCCAATTCAATGGATATTACTGTATAGATATTATAAATTTATAATGTATAAAACAAAGAAGGATAGAGATGATTTTTTAAAAAATATATTAGAGGTAAGAATAAAACCAATGAGCAAAACATATTTTCAAGTCATACCGTTATAGACATAGAGTATGTTTATTTCAGTTTAGGATATTTTGTTTATATATAAATTACAATAGAGTTATTATACAAGAGTTTTGCTCGATTAAATTATAAATTATTTTTATCAAATAATTATTTAGAATTTTAAATTAATAATTTAACAATTATATTTAATTCCATTACAAAAAATAAACAAGATTGCAGCGGATAATTAGGCTGTTTGGCTGCAGCCTTATAAGTGGTTGTAGCTTATAAGGAAAATAAAAAATAATAAATAGATATTTTTTTCAAACTTCCTATTATAAATAAAATATAAGCGGAGCTAAACACTTTCATAAGCGGCTACAATTTATAAAAAAATAATAATAATAAATAAATATATTTTTTTCAAATAAATCATTTATAAACTGATATACATAATTATCAAACACCCAAGTATTGTGGTAGTAAACCCGAGATCGAATCAACGTGATTGTCGGGGATTAGCAAAACTAAATCACAACATATATTGCTTAAAGTGCGATTAGCTTACCATATTTGTCGGTCGCACGTGCCACTGTTTCCTCTGCTCCTATAATATCTTGATCAGGTATATCAGATCTAAATGAGATTTTCTTTTACACCGACCTGTAGATCGAAATAAATGTAATACCTTTAATTAATATAAATAAACTTTCGCGTTATATTTACATTATGAAACGAAACGAAACGAAAAATGCTAGGTAACTCAAATTTGGTACTAAATTTTTTCCCAAAAGGATACGTGACATATAATTTACCCACTACTTTCCTTATAAATTCTCGTGGAATAGGAGGTTGCCATGTGTTTTTTGGAAAAAAATTGAAATTTTTTTAGGTAACGTAGCATTATTACTGACAGATTTATAATCTATCTTATATCATTAATTTAAAATATCATCGATTGATATTCATTGTTATTACTACATAATGCAATACAACGAGAAGGAAATATAATACGAATTTATAATCCATTTTACATCATTAATTTAATAGATCATCGATTGATATTCATTATTATCGCTACATAATACAGCGGAAAGAAAATACGATAGAGAAAATAGGTGGCCAAGAATGGGTCACGTTACATTCCACTACATAATATGGTGTAAGTATTTAATTATCTAATAAAAATATGCTATATATTTCTAAATATTTTATTTTAATTTTTATAAAAAAAATATATGTGCATCGAATTTTATATTATTTTATTCTCTATTAATAGACATCCATTTTGTACATATTTTTCTTAAAAGAATTATTCATTTTAAAAATGCAACATTTTTTAAGAAAATATTAATTGTTCCCTACCGTATAAAGTAGGGGATCCAAAAATCACTTTTGTTTAAAAAAATTATCGCTCCGAGCCGTATAATGTAGTGGGAATTCAAAAATCACGTGACATATTGTACCAATTTATTCTTGTTGATTTTATGGTTTATATTTGAACATATCGCTCCCCTGCCGCCATCGCATGTGAAAAACGTATTCAAAGATTGCAAGTAGTGAAGAAAAATTGGGAAGAGTTGTATCAAGAAATCAAAAAAAAATTATGTGTATAAGGTACGTATCTTTTCATTATTTATTGATAGTATGTTGTTCAAGAGAATGTTTGATAATATTTCAAATAGTGGAAAAAATGTTGAACTTTTTTAAAAAATTTCATAAGAAAAAGGCTACAACTTAAACTGGTGGATATCTCCATTTATATTATTTAAGCACACCTCTACTACAACATAACGCAGCGAGGGAGAAGTAATCTTCTTACTCAACTAAAATAAATATTATATTTTGTTTAATATTATTCAATTTTAATAATTATTTTATATAATAAATTAATTTTAAATCTTTTATAAATTATTATTATTTATAGTTATATTTGAATATCATCTGAAAAAATCATAGTTAATTATTTTATTTTTATTTATATCATAAATAAAAATTATTACTATAATATTATTATGTTTGATTTTATCACATATAATAATATTAAATAATTTTTAAAAGAAATTTTATTTTATTACAAATTTTATTTTATATTCTTTTAGTATATTATCTAATTTTAACAAAAATAAGTTGTTAGTTTAATTTTATCTATAATTACTACTTTGTTACGTTTTGTTTTATCATACACTTAAAATATAACTTTAATCATATATTCTACACTGTTACGGATCAAAATAATAGAACTAAATTTAAGGTTACCTCACTCTCTTGAAGCTTCAAAACAGCTCTCTTAACTCCTTGGATGTCCGTCAGAAAACCTGCAAAAATTGGTGGGGGTTGTCCCACCGGGGGACTCGGGTGCAAGAATAAGTGATATGTATACGAATATAATCTCTTGATTGTAGCTAAAATTACGTACCTGATTTATAAAAATTAATCTCCTTTATATAGCTGTAAATTAGGGTTTCCAACCTGTATTAGGAATCCTACTATGTTTGGTAATTCCACTTGCCTTATCTCTTTATTTACTTACACCCTAAGACTAGGAATCATCGAATAATTTACCTTACAGATTCACTTTTCCTATTTAATTAGGGTTTCGGCACCTCCTCATAATTAATTAGCCGTATTGGCTTCCTGCCATATTGGGCTTAGTATGAACTTATTCCTTTTATTATTGAGGCCTACGGGTCCTAAATTAAATTCAATTCGATCTGAATATTATTAAATAATATCCATCTATAATTATTAAATCGACCTCTATTTTTGGGCCCCCTACATACACTATCCTCTAAACCATTAATTCGAATATTAATTCTAACAACTAATTGAGTATTAATTTACTAACAATGATGCCTAATATATTTGACAGTGTAAATTAAATTTAAACCGTTTAACTCAATTATAACTCTAAGCGTATACCTAATACTAACCCTTAAATTTAACTTAAAATAAAAAATAACTATTATCAATTCATAAAAATTAGTGTATTATTGTATTTGATAATTTAAATTAATGTCAAATATTATGATTAAAATTAATTCATAACTCCTAAATCATAAGATTAAATCAAAATAATTACTAACTATAATTATATTTTTTAGTGGGATAGTCGGACTCCAACTACATTATGTAATAGGATGGTCGGCTTTTACTCTATATGATGCGTGAATGATGTGACGTCAATTCATCATAGATGTCCAATTTAATAATTTAACAGTATAAGATGAAATATAAATATACCAAATCTTATTCCATGGTGTAAAAGAACCGATTTCCATAAATAAATATGGATTCATTCTGGCGCGTATGTAAATTCATGTGTCATCTATTATTAAATTGAGTTACAGTGAATTTACAAAATTATCATGTACCGCTGATCTATTAATGAACCTAGGCATAAATAATTTATAAACTAATACTTATATTTAAAAATATTCAGATAATTAAAAACTTAGATGGTAATTAAATTAAATCAAACTAAATGTACCTAATGATATGCGACAAGTAATAATGTATGCATGAGTGTCTAGTTTATAAGAAGTTAATAAATTAATTTAAATGTTAAATGTTAAAGACTTGTCCGCCTTTTCTAAATTGATTGTGTAATTCGATTTATATGTATAGAAAGGATTAGTGATTGATAGATGACCTTTTTACGAATTCGAGAAAATCTATTTTTTATATTAAACAATCATTTGACACAGTGGCAGAGTCATGGGGAATAAAGGGGCAGCTGCCCCCTTAGGTTATAGGATGTATAACTTATAATGTGAAACTTAACAAAAAAATTGTTTAGCCAAGTGATAGAGTCATTGAAAACCTGGTGTTCGAGTCAATATGCCCCATTCTTCAATAAAAATAATTTTAAGATAAGTTTTGAGTTATATCAATGGATGAATGGAGGGGTTTGAACTCTGTTCTTTCCGATGTCAAAACCTTAAATTAGGCTCCTAAACCACTAGAACTAAATTTGATAGTTGTATTGAAACTTTTTTAATTATATTTAAATTTTTACCCCCATTACTTAAATTCCTAGTTTCGCCACTTGTTTGATATATAGCTCGTATTCTTACTTCAACTATTTCTCTCCGACAATAAAATATTATTGAAAATTAAAAACAAATATTTTAATAAAATAATATTTATTCTATAAAGTGATCTTTTTATAGATAGATAATAAATTTTAGAACATTATCAAGGCGTATCAAATAATTTAGAGGCCTAAGATAGATCTCATATGAGAAGACTATTTATAGTAAAAATAGATTTATTTACGGAAGGTAAAATGATATTGTTATAAAAAATTAAAGTAAAATAAAAAAATTTAAATAATTTTAATTAACTACTGCATAACGACAAAAATGTTTAGATATATTAATAAATATTAATACTATAATATTTAATTTATGAGACCTCTAAATTTTAAAATTTTGAGACGAGCGACTTATGTGCCTCGAAGCTGGCACAGGACGTGAACATCATATAAATTACTGAGTGTAAAACATCAAAATATGCACACAAGTACACAACCTTTCCCAGGAAGGACTATACATCATTTTTTTTTTTAAATAGGCAATTTTATTGAATGAAAGGATAAAGGCCGAAGCCTATAAAGACAGATGAAAGTCCACCAAACCAATCCATAACTAGCCTATAACATTGAGCACACCCTTTTAGAACATGCCTAAACAAGTAAAGCAAACATGCTCAAAGAGCTTTCCTTGTACAAATATACATGTTGCCAATGCTCCATGCATACTTACCATTGACATCATGTAATCCCTCTCTCCACAAACCTCCATAAATATCTAAGTTTTGATACTGCTTTTTCCCAATCCCGTGTTGAATGTTCAACCTCCAAGAGCCTCTGTAAACAGACCCATCTGGACTAGTCAACGTGCCAAAACCGTGAAGGAAACCACCTGAGAAATCACCCACATATGATGCTCCTGATGGCCAAGAAAAACTATCATTTTCCAGTCATTATTCCTTCTTCCCAGTCACCCTGAAAGACACTCTAAACTTACCTACATATACATCTCCATTCGAAAATATGTTCTCACCATCGATTACTTAAACACCTCCTGTTATTCCACCACTTAACTAGATATTCCACCATTTGAGCATCTTTATTCTGGATCCCAACGTTAGTGCTACCAAATCTCCTTTTCAACTATAGGAAGCTTCAAAGATTTTTCTGATCATTAGATCAAAATTTGGAATTCTATCGGCTTGGAAATTAGGTGACAACGATAGCTCCGTTTATCTGACCATATTCTCTTTCTTTAACAAAAAGCCCTTCATTTTCCTTAAGTTTCTTGGGCAGTGTAAAAAACCACCACACCAGAGGCAATTCCTATTACCACCATCACCAAAGCCAAAATTTTGAGCACTACAATAAGCGCTAGATCACCATTTTCTTCCCTGATCACCATTTAGTCTTATACTAACTTTTCATTACAACTTAGAACCTTTGTTCTAAACTCGATCTGAAGAGAAATTAAACTACGATCTAACTTATTCAGTGAAGCCAACAATTCTAAAAACAGAACATGCCTTAGGTAGTGAGACGGTGACTTGCCCTGCTAAATCCCCTGATAAGCGCTCGATCATATGTGAAAAAGACTTATAAGTGATCCTTCCTCAGCTAAAATTATTGCATCTTCTCTTGATAATTTTGCTTGAAGATCTAAATCAGTAACTGCTTCGTGAAATTTCTTGAAGAAAGACTTTGCAAGTTCTGCTTCTTTCTGCGCCCTCATCCTTCGTTTTTCCTTTTTACTGACATGACAGGTACCACATTTGAACTCCTTTTATTTTTTTCACACCTGGGCAAAGACCTATCTGAACACACCTTTTCATCTTCAATTCGGTGATTATGATTTGAAGTCTTCTCAGCCAAATCTTTCCACATTTTGTCAAGCTCGCCAAATCTATTTTTTGATGTTTCATTAACCAAGCTCCGTACCTTGTTACCGTGCTCATTTTTGCTATCTTCTGAGCCTGTATTCTGATGTTTAGTTATTTTTACTTTGCATTCAGCTGTAACTTCAGAAGTTAGTCCCATCACTTGGAGGTCAGATTTCTTAGAGCTGCAAAAAGCTCCATCCACATTGTTAGCTACATTCTTTTCACCATCATCCACATTGATAGCCAAGGAAACATCTTTCGAGTTTGACATATCACTATTAACAATCTCTTTTGCATTTTTATTTAGAATATGCTCTGAACTTTCTTCCGGTGAAATCAAAGGCGATTCCAGAATTATAGTACCTGTCGACGAGAGCTGTCCAGAATCTGGTTTGGCCCCTTCTAAACTTATCTTTCCTTTCTTATCTAGTAGCGCTTTTCTCCAAACACATTCCCTCCTTATCTTTGAAAGTTCAGCTTTTCTTATTTCTTCAATGCTAATTCTGACATCTCCATGGTCTTCTAAGGAGCAAATGTACTCAATATTGATAGGATAATCTCTATCAGTTGATATTAAGCACCTCACAGAATCCAAAGTTTCCACCGGCATTGTATCAAGGCTATTATCGATAATCCTTCCCACATGTTTCAAAATTTGCTCCACATTGCCATTTGCGTAGTAACCAACAGGTGGACTATATATCAATTTAATACTATGTAATATACTTTTAAATGATAAAAATAATATAAATATTTACTCTGTTTTATTTTAATTATTTTTAGGATAACTTACATCGTAACATAGTTATATTTAACTTTTTTTTATAAAAAGAATATATCAAATAAAAACTTAGAGTCTAAACTTTTATTTTGATATATTTTCTATAAAAAAATATTAAATAGAAGTATAGTAGAACATCACTTGGCCTCCGTTTGGTTCGCAGTATGGTATCGATTTTGGAATTAGGAATCATATCAAGGTGGTATGATATGAAACTTCATTCATGATTTCATTTATTTGTTCAATTCTGGAATGAAAATTAAATATTTTATTTTATTAAATATTATAAAAATTATTTTTATAAAATTTTTAAATATTATTTATAAAATTAATAAATAATAATTTAAAATTATTATTTTATAATATTTAAAATTAATAAATTAATTTTAAATATTATTTTATAATAAAATTAATTAAATAATTTTATCATAAAGTATTATTTTAAATATTATTATTAAAATTAATAATATATATATTATTTTTTTAAATATTATTTTATTAATATTAATAAAGATATAAAGATTTTTTTATAAATTAATATCTTATATTTATTTATTAAAATAAATAAATATTATTTTATTAAAATTAATGAATTTTATAAAAATTAGTTTGTAAGTTATTTTTGATTTCACGGGAATTAAATTCATACCCACCTCTCCCTTGGGTATGAGAAACTCATATCTTGTGGGTATAAGGTATGAATTTAAAAATTAAAATTTCTTCTACTAAATATTAGGTATCGATTTGATCCATTTTAAATTCATATCTCATACCCAAATTTTACGAACCAAACATCCACTAAAAGTAAACAAAAATTATTATAAAAGTAATTAAATTAAAACAGATACAGTAGTATTATTAACTAACACAAGACAAAGGCGCAATAGTCGTGTCACGTGCCTAGACTTCTAGAACATGTTGAGGCCTGTAAAATAGACAAATGACAATGGATGGTCCCATTCCACTCATATCTCTGTGTCTATGCTTTGGCCGAAATTCACAAAGTTGTCCAATCTTTTTGTTTTATGCAATTATTCTCATTATTATAATAATATATTTTAAGTAAGATATGTCCCTGTCCTGGTCCTGGATATGGACCGGCACTTGCACATCTTTCCACAAAATTGTTTTCTTTACTGTGGAGTATTACTTGGGGCTAAAAATGCAGTGGAAAAGCCAGATTTAGAAAAAATAAAATAGAAAAATAAAGAAGAATTTGTGCAATTTTTCTTCTACCGATTATTTAATTATAAAAATAATATTAATATATGAAATTGATACGGTGGATAGTGAGAGGGAAGTTATGGAGTTCCACTTCTTAACAATATATCGACTTCTACTTTGACAATTACGGGCATATTAATATTGTTTGTTTGTTACTATGTGACGGATTATGCGGACCGGTTAATGCTTATCTCAAAATCATTTTTGTGCTTCCTCTTTAGTTGATTCTGACGTTTTATTTTGTTTTGGTTTGATAATATTTTTGATATAAATTATTTATTTATTAATATAATTTTTAAATTTTATCGTATTTAATTTTGGGAAACTTTTTACCATTAATAAATAAATCATCTTTTTTTATTTCAGATTTTATTCCTCTTACTTTTAATAGTAATATTTTGTCGACATTTAAGATGAAATCTTAGACTAAAATACTTTTTTTTTTTTTTTTGGTCTTTGTCTTTAGTTAGAATTCAAACTGACTCTATTGTGCAAGTTATTGAGGATATTGAATGAAAACAAAGGATAACGTTAAGATTATTAGAAGAGAAATAGAGTTTTGAAAAAGATGGCAGAAAATTGGTAATTACATACATGATTAGATAAATAAAATATTTAGATCCAAATCTATCAATACAGAAAAAAAAGTTTAAATAATATATTTTTCAATTTTAACATGATATATAATATTTTAAATATTAATAAATTATATAAATATTATATTGTTAAACTTCTGATATATATATATATAAGCTAATACATTACGTACTATGAATAATTTATTTAAAATTTCAAGATATCTTATTTATTATCTTAAGATGTAATGCAAAACTAATTATTTGTTACTTTTAAAACAATAAATTTTCTTAATAATTAAATTAGTCAGTACCCATCACAAACTATATTATATTACTATGTTAACACTAGGGGCGTTACAAGAAATCGAAAAAATCGGACCGAAAAATGGTTCGGATTGAAATAGATTGGATCAAAATTTAAAAAGTCGGATTGAATTGTATTAGTTTGGTCTAATCTCCAATCATAGGGTGTGGATCGATTGGAATGGACATTTTTGAACTGGATTATATATATATATATATATATATATATAGTTTTTTAATTTTATTTCTTTAGGATTTAATATTTTAAAATAGTATAATAAGGAAGTCTAATTAATTATGTCTTATTCTTATAACATTGATAATAATTTTTAGTAATTAATTTAGTATTTAAAAGATATAAGTTTATAAAATAAGAACATGCTCGTCGCCTCCATCAATTCCTTCACGTCAAGATACATAAATTTGGACTTAAAAAATTATATACATTTATTTACGTATATATTTTATTTATTTATTTACTTAATAAATAGATATATTTTATTTATTTATTTTTATAAATTTATCTATTATAATTTAAATATATTATATTTTTATCTACACAAAATTTTTAAGTTAGATTGGATTGGACCGAATTTATGGTCCAATCCAATCTATAGTCTATTATCCTAAAAAATATGAAATTAGACTAAATTGAACTGAACTGAACCGTTTTTTCCCAATCCAATAAAAATCGGATTGGATAGACCGTTTAAGACCCTAGTTAACACGGACGTAAAATTGTCTCAAACCAAACAAACAGCTATCATTGATTTAATTTGAATAAATAATGATTAATGACTTGGATAATCGCCCATTAGAGTAGACTCAGGGAGTACATTGTTTGGGGTACAATCTACGTAATTACTAAAACAAAAGTCAAATTGAAGTTTAAGCAATTAAAAAGATAACCACACCACATGGCACATGGGAAGCGACAAACACTGCTAATCAAAACCTACTAATTTTCAACAACCTATCAAATCGCCCGCTGAAATAGAGCATTGTTTGCCTTGGATTTAGTTGAGTAAAATTTACGTAATTTTCTAGATTTTGAAGATTAATATT
>JAUEJK010166404.1:0-10860 GCA_032274865.1 Eryngium alpinum
TATTATGTGGTAGATGTTTTTTCTCCTTATAATATGATTGTTGGTAGACCTTTGGTTGTTTCTTTCCAGACTATCTATTCCATACCTCACCTGAAGCTCAAGTTCTCGACTGAACATGGAGTTGAAGTGGTACAGGGAGACCAAGTATGTGCCCGAGCTATTATGTTGGAAGAAGCCTCAGTACCCAACAAACAGAGCAAGGAAGATGAGGATCCATATGGAAAAAAGTCGAGGAGAACCAAAAAATAATGAACTTGGTAATGGAGGAAAGAGAACTGTAGCAATTGGCAATGGATACTTTGAATATCGGCTGGCCAAACCAATTATTAAACTCGCTACCGAGACCAAGTTGGTTGAACTGATCCTTAGGAACAAAGAAAAAATAGTAAGTATCGGAGTTGGATTGCCGGCGAACGTGAAGGAACAGCTGACCATTCTTATCAAAAAGTACTCAGACATCTTTGTTTGGGGACCTGAGGATATGCCTAGAATAAACAGAGATATTGCAGAGCACAGACTTAACATTCTCCCAGGGAGCCGACCAGGCAAGCAGAAAAAGAGGAATTTTGCTCCCGAGAGACAAAATGTGATACAAGAAGAAGTGTCCAAATTACTTAAAGCAAATTTCATTAAAGAGAACAGCTACCAGAACGGCTAGTTAATGTTATGGTGGTAAAGAAGAAAAACGATATGTGGAGGATGTGCGTGGATTACACTGACTTGAACAAGGCTTGCCCAAAAGACCACTACCCCTTCCCAAGTATTGACCAGTTGATTGATGCTACAACCGGCTTCTCTCTATTCAGTTTCCTGGATGCTTTTTCTGGGTACCATCAGATTGCCATGAGAAAGGAAGATATCCCAAAAACAACATTCATCACTTACAATGGCATTTATGCGTACATTAAAATGCCCTTTGGAATGATCATTGCAGTGCTACATATCAGAGAATGATCAACAATTTGTTCACGAAGCAAATTGGGTGGAATATTGAAAAATATGTGGATGCTATGATCATTAAAAGTCAGGACAACGACCATATTAAGGACCTCATTCAAACCCTACGAGACAATGAGATGAGGATCAATCCAACCAAGTGTACGTTTGGAGTTTCCTCCGGAAAGTTTCTCAGATATATGGTCAGTCAGAGAGGTATATATTGATGCTAATCCGGAGAAAATTAATGCCATCCTAGATATAGAAGCACCATCAACTAAAAAAGAGGTTCAGATTTGGACTGAACGGTTGGCCGCCTTCAGGAGGTTCATATCTAGGTCAGCTGAATGGTCACTCCCTTTCTTTGATACTTTGACGGGAAAGAAAGACTTTACTTGGTCAGACGAATGCTCAGCAGCTTTTGAGCAGATTAAGGAGTACCCCTGTCTACTCCCCCTTGCTCACAAAACCTGGACCTACAGATACTTTGCAGCTCTACCTAGCAGCATCAGACAGTTCAGTAGCATCAATACTTATAAAAGCGGAGGGGGATGTTTAAAAGCATGTACTCTATATCAGTCATGCTCTGAGAGACGTAGAATTGAGGTACCTAAATATCGAGAAAGTAGCTTTGGGGTTGGTTATTGCAGCAAGGAAACTGAGACAGTATTTCCAAGGAAGAACAATTGAAGTAATTACAGACCAATTGTTATTAAACAATAAGTCTAGAATAGTTTTGTAGAGGGGGTGAATACAAAACTAAACCAAACTTTTCAAATTTTGCCTTAAACTACAAATACAAACAATCCAACTTCTGTATATGACACATAGAAAGTAAAACACAAAACAGAAGAAATATTAAAGTATAACTTTCATTAAACTTTGAAGATAAGATTGTTTTTATATTTATTTCGTAAAAAAATTTAGAACTTAAACTTTTATACAAAATTAAAAAATTAACAAAATATTATATACAACTATCTTATTTATACACCTCAAAGTACGTGTCAAAAATAAGTGGATCACATAAAATGGGACGGAGGTAATATATTTTTATACTCGTATTCAATAATTCATATTAATTTGACATATATTACAAGGAAGTTCGTAGATAATTCATATTAAATTTGTATCAGTTAATAGATATGAATAATATAAATTCGACTAAGAATATGCTTAAATTAAATTTAATATTTAATAAAAGTAAAATAAATAAAATTTGGACACCTATATTAAAAAATATTCAAGTCATTTTTACCTCTACGCAGGAGTGAGCAAAGCCGGAATACCTCATTTCGTTTTCAAATAGGATTAGATGTCTGATGTTTTGAGTCACTCGATCCTATTCAATTCGGTTTAAGCAAATATTCAGTTAAATCAGATGAGAAATTGAATTATTCGAATTTAATTTATATATATATATATATATATATATATATATATATTGTTGTTTAAAAAATTTTAATTATTAATTTTCCTTAAAATTTTTAATTGACTAAAATTTTTAAATTTTAATATTAAATATCAATGATATATATATATATAATATTATTTCACAAAAATAATAACAATATTATACAATTATGAATAATTTTTTTTTACGTATATGTTTTTTGTTGAAAAGGGTTATACATAACAAAAATTTTGTATAACTTATATTTTTGAACTTATATATTTATAATTATTAAATATCTTTTTTATATTAAATTAATATTAATAAATTATTATGTTAATAATTATTAAGAATAATATTGAAAATAAAATTGAATTGAATTAAGATATCTAATTTTCTATAATTATATAGTAGGAATTCGAATTTGGATTTTAAATAAAAAATTAAAATAAAATGGTGGTTATATTTTCTGGGATCGAATATTTAGATATTATAATTAAAAAATTTAAATATTAAATTAGAATTTTAGATAGTCGAAAAATTCAATATGTTTGCTCACTCGTACCGAAGAGTGCTTGAATGGAGAAATTAATGAAGTAAAGTGAAAATGTAATTAAAATAAAAAATAATAATATTTTATGTGTTTAAAAAATTAAATAAAACAAGGGATAATTAACAAAAGTTTGATGTTATCTTATTCATTATTTTGTTTTCTAGATGTTTACTCCATGTTACTTTTCAAAACAATCAAAATACTAGTAGCACGATTGACGATCAAACAAAATTGCTACACGTTTGACAAATGCCTACTTTGCAATGGATATCTCATTTCCAAATTGTCCTGTCCAACGGTCACTTTTTCGTTAGAAGAATAAAGTGGGTTACATAATCGGGGTTACATCATTGCTAGGGGAGAGTATTGGACAATTTTGGATATCCAAATCGAATCAGAATCGAATTGGAAGATTTGGTCGACTCTGAAATCGAAAACGATCATTCATGAGTTTTAACCCAAATTAAACCGTCCCATTTAAATTGTGCGGTTTAACGGTGTAGACCATTTATTATAAGGTATTTAAAAAAAATAATTTATAGTTATTATATATTTTAAAAAATTTAAAACATTTAATATTTAATATGAGAAATTAATTCACACTTAATTATAATAAAAATAATAACATATATTATTTAGGGTATATCAATACTAGACTATTTCCACGTAATATATATGCATACAAATGTATATACACAATAATTATATATTTTAACTTAAAAGTTAATGTATCAATACTTAAGATATTTTATAATTCTATAGTTTTATATATTAATATATACATACATATATTTAAATTAAAAAATATAAAGATAAAATTGGGCGATTTGATTTGAGATGTGGCTCAAAGCGAAACAAAATTGAAAGGGGTGGTTTTTGAACTACCTCAACCCGAAACCGTTCAAACCGATATTCAAACTGCTCATTTCGATTTGGTTTGGACAATTTAGTTGATTTGGGCGGATTGAACGATTTTGTTGCCCACCCCTAATCATCGCCAAGATTAATACTGAAAACAAATATGTGATAGAACACTGGCACATGGTCTTGCTAAATAAGACAAACAATATATTTTATATGAAAGAAGGTTATGGCAAGTATCCCTATGGCTTCTAGCTTAGGCTTCTAAGTTAGTGAATATCTATTTTCTTCTGATAATAAGAGGTGTATAGTTCGAATTTCGACGAAAATTTAATTTGTATAAATATTTAAAATTTTAAAATTGACTGATAAAAAAAAAGTTTGTGGTAAGTTCCTTTCCTTGTAACTGGCAATGGTGATCGATATCTGTTATTCTGTTTTTCTTGGTGCGAAAATTCAAATGATGTGTGCATTGATTATTCTTATGACAGATTTCAATATCAATCTCAACTTTTGAAAAAATTAACTTACATCTGACTTATTAGTACTATAAATATAAATCCATCAATATTTCTACCTTAATACTAAAATCAATACAAATTAACAATCTAAAGTGAATCGAAAATAATACTAACATACTGAATACTATATAAGCCACAACAAAAATAATTCATATAAATAAAGAAATAATACAATGTCATAATTTATACACTCGGAACATTATAACATATAATATACAGTGCATAATAATTCAAAATTTTAAGTTATATATTTATTGTTGGAATTTCGTTTCGAATTCCTATATGAGTTAAAATTTTAATTGAAGTCTTACTTCTAATAATTGAGATATGTATTATTTTAATAGGAATATCTTTTGTGGTAAAATTTCTATTTAGAATAAGAATAGAGATAATAGTCATAATAAGAATATATATGAAGTACATTAGGAATATGTTAAATTTATAAGCCTATAAATATTAATATTTTATGGCTTTTGAGGGTATGCAAAATTAGATAAGTATGTGTTTAGAGAGAAGATACACAAAGAGAGTTTTGTATCAAAGTAAGGTGATTGTATTCTTCAGTGTTGAGTGAGAGGAACGACTCCATTCTTGTAATACATTTATATTATAGTGGTTTGTGGTCTTTTACCCGCTCTTGAGAGTTTTCCATGTAAATATGTGTTGATTATTTTCGGGTTTTTGTTTAAGTTTATGATCAACGAGTATTTGTTGAAGCGATCCTAACAAACTGGTATCACGAGCTAGTGTTTTAAGAAACGTTATTGTCAAAAAAGGACGTCATCACAAATTTAATTGTTGAAATCCTGCATAAATTATTAGCCCTGCGCAGCTGTGAGAAAATTGACGATTAGAGGGCCATCTTTGGTCCAGTCGAGCTGATTCTTTGACAGCAGCTTCGTAACACACACGTCTAAAATTTGAATGGTGGAGATCAGATTTTGAGTTTTGGAGGATCTAATTTTGGGTCCTGCTGCTGTTTACTGAAAGGTATTTTGTGTTATATTTTCGGCTTCATGGAGAATCTCCGATTGCTGAAGGTTGATGCACCGAAGTTTGGCGGAAAGATAGATTTTACCTTGTAGTAGGAAATCATCAAAGATGTGCTGATTCAAGTGGATTTAACAATGTCTTGATGATGTTTTAGAAGAGAAGAAGCCGGATAAGATGGGGGAAGAAAATTAGAAGATCATCCAGAAGAAAGCGGTGAGTACAATCAGGCTTTCACTTGCACCCGAGTTTAGGTATGGTGTGTTGAATGAGAAAACACCTAAAAATTATGGGACAGGTTGTCAGACATCTATGCATTGAAGTTGGTGACCAATGGATTTAATTTAAGGATGCAGTTAGACTCATTAAAATTGGATGACGATGGTAATCTCCTGGATCACATGAATAATTTTAATCGGCTAGTATGTTAATAGACTAATCTTGATGAGTCAATTAAAGATGGTGGAAAAGAGATGTTGACGTTGTCATCATTGCCACAACCCTTCAAGTATTTCAAACATACTTTTTTGGCTGGAAGGACATCTTTACGCTTGATGATATGTTAAAAGCGATTATGGATAATGAGAGGATGACAAAGGATGATGTTTCTCAAAGTGGTGAGAAACTACTAGCCGTGGAAGGTTCTGAAAGAGGGAAGAGTCAAAATCATGGTGATCCGCGAAGTAGATCCAAATCTCGGCTGAGTAAGAAGGATATGAGCACTATTGACTGGTCCTACTATGGAGAAACGGGTCATAAAAAAGGTTCTGTCCAAGCTTCAAAGATGATTTGAAGAGTTTGAAGTAGCTGAAGGAAAAGAACAAGGTTGATGATGAAGATTCCTCACATGTAATCGAAGATGGAGACTTTGTGATGACTAATAGGGATATCATTCCTCATTCGGTAAAGAATAAATTAAAGTGGGTAATGGATTCTGCTGCTTGCATGTACATATGTAAAGATCGAGGTATGTTTGAAACTTTATTCATATATAGGAATTTTGGTAATATAATTATGAGGAATGGAGCAGTGGTGAAACTTCAAGGTGTTAGAACAGTTCATCTAAAACTCCATAATGCTACTATCAAGAAGGCTCTTAATTTGGGATATGTATCAGATGCATTAAAGAACATACTTTCTTTGAGAGTGTTGGCATTTAGAGGGTACATATATGTCGGAAGACGCATCCATTGCAAGGTGTATATAGAGAAGTGATTGATTCTTCATGGGAGGATGTAGAAGAAGAACATCATTTACCACATAGATGTAAGTCCAGTGCATATGAAGATGGAAACCAGAAGAAAGATGAAAAAGACTGATAAAGGAGTGAGATTCTCATATTCTGTTGAAGTGCTAGGAAATATGAGTCGATTGAGAATTTATTAGGATTCCGTCTCGAATTCCTGCATGGGTCAGAATCCTATTTCGAATTGAAGTCGTATTTGTGATAATAGATGTGTGTCGTATTTGTGATAATAATATCATTTATAGTAGAATTATTATTTAGAATAAGAAAAGAGATAACTGTCATAAATAATAATCCGTAGTAGATAAGGAATAGGTTAAGTTTGTGAGCCTATAAATAGAGATATTTTATGGGTTTTGAGGGTATGCAAAATTAAAGAGTTGTGTGTTTAGAGAGAAGATACACATAGAGAGTTTTGCTTCAAAGTGAGGTAATGGTATTCTCGAGTGCTGAGTAAGAGGAGCGACTCCATTATTATAATACATTCATATTATATTGGTTTATGGTTTTTTATCCTCCCTTAAAAGTTTTTCATGTAAATCTTTGTATTAATGTTTTCGTGTTTGTGTTTAAGTTTATTGACGACAATTTTTGTTAAAGCGATCATAACATTTATTTCTACATATTATCAAAACTATATAAAAAGATTTTATTTTGAATCAAAATACGGTAACTATAGCCGAATGACAGGATAACTGCGTTGTGGTCCTCAAAGTGGTCAACTGCCTCAATTTGTTAACAAGCAATCACCGTACTTTATAATATATATAATTTAAAATAATTAAGTACAATAATGATTTATATGTCATCAATATGTGTGTTTATGTATGTATTTTATAATGTATGTGTTTGAAGCCAATATACACGTATAGAAGACATCTGCGTATATAACAAAATAAATTTATCTTTATTTATTGTGGAACGGATCATTTAAATATATCATTAAGCATGATAATGTTAATGTGAACGAACTTTTGCATCGTCCTAATAAAAGACAGCTTGAACTCTCCTTTAGCAACCTCTTGCACTAACACCGAGACAAGGTCAAGCTTTAAGCCAAACTCCTCAAGATATTAGCACGCATAGACTAAATAAATAACTATTAATTCAAAAATTAAGAACTTTAGTGAGGAAACTGGAAATTTAAAAAACATCAATTATTTGAAGGAGAAGAGTTATAATATTTGAGATCGACACTGAAGCAAGTAAATGGGTTTGGATATTTTAGAAGAGATAGTCTGGTCTGTTTTTCTATTATACATAAATATATAAGTTGTATTTATGGGCTGAACTGTGAGCTATTCTTAATATTTTTGGACTAATTTAAAGGAACTTATAAAGCCCAAATCTTTTTTTTCCGGGCTACAGTCAATTGTAGCCTGTAGGTGGCTCCGCCCCTGATACAAGCAGATGTTCGTATCGTGCTGACTACAAACTACACAGTAATAGTGATGTGTGTTTCATATTATCTTTGTATATCCGAGAATTAGAGTTCAAGATATACAGTCACTTTACTTTCTTTTACTCCGATAGTATATCACTACATTAAAGTTCTAATCGAAAGATACTTTAACTTGTGCACATCACTATAGCAACTTGCTCAAATGATTTTTCATTAAAATATATAAGTGAGGGATTGTTGGATTTGAGTATATATATTTAAAAGATACTACCATTTAATATGACCTTAAGTGCTCGAAAAGTAATATTTATAAATATTAGAGGAAAAATATTGAGTTCGACCTACTAAATGATTGGGCCTTGTGCTCTTTTTGTTTTTGAAAAAATTAATAATTTTGGATTATTTTTTAATTTGCTCAAAACTTAGTCTTTTACCTTTATTCTTAATAAACGACTATATTAATATATTAAAATCCACTAAATAACAATTAATTATTTACTCCTTTTTAAAGCCAAGTTTTTTCCTAACTCTCTCTAATGATTTTCTCTCCTTCCTCCCCATTTATATATATATAACGCAGGAAACCTCCATTAAAAAACACAGAGCTATTTTATTCACACATATATTTATAATTTTCGTATTTTTAAGAAAGTATAAAAAATGTGTAGTTTTCAATTAAATTTAATGCAAGAGTTTGATTAAAATTTGAAACAATAACTAGATTGGATACGTCGCTGTATTTGTTCTATTTGCATATATTTAATAGAGCCATATGAAACGTCTGTCTTAAAGAGAGTGAAATTATCTATGATTCGAACTAAAATATAATAACTATTCTCACAATTTATTTTACAGGTAAAATTCCTAACATTCATTATATCTTAAATTTCAACAATATAAGTTATTATATATACCTAACATAGCTTGACCACCGTTTGCACGGGATTGAACTAATTACATTTAGTATATAACTAAAAACCACTAACCGAAGTTCTGGTCTTAGGGGTTTGGGTGAGTAAAATTGAATCGAATCGAAAATTTAAATTAAATTAAATTAATTTGGTTCGGTTTGATTCGGTTTTTTAAAAAGTTTGATTCGATTCGGTCTATTTATTTTTATAATAATTTCGGTCGGGTTCGGTTTTTTTAAATTCGATTCGAGTTAGATCGAATAGACCGAACTTTTAATATTAAAATAATATATATATATATATATTTATATTATATATTATATGAATAATAAATAATAATTTATATTATATAACTATATAAAGTATAAATATTTAAATATATAATAAATAATTTAATTATAAAATAATATTTTATATATTATATATTTATTTTTATATAAATTAGGCTTTTTCGGTTCGATTCAGTTCGCTCCTTCTTAAAATTCGATTCGATTTGGTTCCCTTTGAAATTCGACTCGGTTCAGTCCATAACATTTTGGGTTTTCAGTTTTTTCGGTCCAATTCGGTTCCGGACCGAACCGAATGCGCAACCATACTTCTTAGTATGAATTTGTCTTTTTAATTCAATTTAAATCGAATAAAATATTGAAAATTAAAATGGATAAATGAAGGGAGTACCTTTGACTTTGTAATGATTTTCATAGAAGTTTAAATAGATGGATTATATTTGAAATTAAATTTTAATATATATAATCATTTAATTTCATATTTATTAAATAAAATATTAATAGTTAAAATTATTTTATTTAAATTAATATAATATATCTTTTATATTTAATTATTTATTATTTGCAACTATTACTTTTTCATAATACAAATGCATATATATTAGTACACGCAACTTCTTGCATACTCTGAATATTCATATCTTTCTATTTAAAATTTAGAACATAAATTTTAAGATATATTTTTTATAATTGTTTAAAATATAATATAAAATTTGAATCATTTTAAATTAATTATGTCTTTTTTGAAAATTTAAATAAATATTTAAAAATAATCGCATGGCTAGTCTAGTGGATACTCTCTCCTTCTGATAATAGAAAACACATAATTTGAATCTCGATAAAGGATACTCTCTTCTTCTAATAATAGAAGACGCATAATTTGAATCTCGATAAAAACTCGTGAGTATTTAAATTTCTGGGAAGGGATTGATACCAACAAATAAATTCTAGGAATATGTAAGGTGATATAGGTCGACTTTGTCTACGCAACATTTGAAAATGAACCATAACTAACCAGTGTCATTAAATGTGGCTAGACTAGTAGTAGTATTTACAAATTGTCAAGGCTCAAAAGTCTTTTCTTTGAAACGACAGCGGTCTCCATACTTTTAATTGGGACTAACTGGCTAAACACGTTATAATCAAATTACTATCAGCAATTTCTAGCAGACGCCACATACTCCGTCGGTGTTCAAATAAATAAAATTTGAAATTTCTTTTGAATAATTTATGTGTTCAAAAATATTTTAAAAATTAGTATTATACAAAATTATATTTTGAACATAATTATTGTCGAAAATAAACAGAGTTCGAGTCGAGTTGGAGCTTTACGTATATATTTATCGATCGAGTCGAGTTTTTTCTTTATCAAGATAAAATTATCGAGTTCAAGTCAAACTTAAAAGTTTATCGAATTCAATTTTTATGATCGAGCTCGACCCATTAACGAGTTCGAGTCGAGTTGCTCGATCTAATGAACTCCATTTGAGCGGTTCTATTTAACTCGAATTACACCGACAGCCTCTACAAAAATTATTTATATGAAATAGTTGATTTCAATATAGTATTTTATATTATTTAAAATAACCTTGTATCAACTTCAGAAAAAAGTAAGTACATCGAAGTAAAGATCTTACAAATGTAGGAACAGAAGATAAGGCTGTTTTCTAATACTTTGTACTTATATTAGTTTTGAGACCTAAGCAAGAAGAAAAGTCTACACATTCACTTTAGTTTTCCCTATATATAGCTTGCCACTC
>JAUEJK010166616.1:0-10858 GCA_032274865.1 Eryngium alpinum
GCATCAGGTAACCTTTAATTTGTTATAATTATTTTGATCCGTAACAGTAAGAGTAAGCAAAATGTAAATCTGCATAATCTGATCAAGTTGATGAAAAAAAAAAAGGTACTAAGTGAACGATAAAAATCATAAGTAAATTTCTTAGTAATGAAATTTATGAGTAATACAACGTATCATCTGATGAAATTTGCAACTTTTACATTTTGATAAAAGATACACCGATGTAGCATTATTAAAAGTTGTCTTGAACTTTTTCCTAATTTTCCGATGTCGATTACATAAAGCATGGATTTGTTTAGATCGCAATATGCTAGAAGTTGGCCAAATAATCGATTGCAAATTACTAAGAATAACTAATTTTTTCTTAATAACTGCTTTATCGGCTTTGTAGAGCTTGTATAACAAATTTGTAGCTTCATCTCTAAGTTCCTGTCGAAAAATGAACCGGAAAATATTATGGTAGAATATCTCATATTGGTTAATGGGATTATGTAGTGTGTAGTAAATGTGATTGTTTCTCAACATATCACTTATTTGATTATCTATCTTGTAAGCAGATGAAACATTCTTTCAAATGAATACTGTATGGTTTTCAATTTTATTCAATTCTACCCAGTCTCCGGTATTAATGTTTAACTTATGCATCATAAAGTGACGACCATAGAGTATAACTAAGTGCTGCACCACAATTAGAATCTGATATAATGATTTGATCAAGTAGAGACATGCATGACTTGAGCCTTGTTCATTTTCTGGAGAGATAGAAACAGCAGGAACTCCATCGTAACCAAACATCATGATATTTCCATTATCGCGAATTACAATAATATATTTGTTTAATCATATAAGGTCAACGGAGTTTCTCCTTTTTTGGTTATCTGGCAAAATACTCCATTCATGTTGTGTTGTATTGGTGGTTGTAATATCACTGTAACTTTGAGAAATTGCAAGAACCTATATCATGTAGTCGTTAGAATGTGGATTACAAATTTTGTATATGACTCCTTTATTTATTGGACAACGGATGTGTGGAAGATGAATTACACACTTCGTAATAGGATTTATAAGTTTCATATTGTAGTTGATTTTTATCTTAGCCTAGTATCCATCCAGTAAAAGACCCCCAATAGCGCCATGATAACTGTGCTTCAAACAAAGGCTCCAACATATGACTTTGATTGAAACTACTTAGTCCTTTGAATACAACTGTTGAATTTTTAATTTTAGATAGCGTGATGCAATGATTTCAAATAAATAACAGATTTTTTGAGCAATATAGCTTGTTTAGGACTGATTTGCAAATTTATAAAAGTCTAAGGTCTATTTTGTAAAACGGAGATAATGGCTATTTTTTTTATTTTTTTCAATTAGACAGCTAGTACACGCAATTTAAAGGTTACAAAGATAGTGGTTTACTATATATATATATATATATATATATATATATATATATGTATGTATAGCGGTTGTTCAAGTAAAATAACTATTAAGACATGGATTTTCGAATTTTAAGAAATAAATGGTCTAATTTGCAATGAACCTTCAAAGATAATACTTGTTTAAGAATTCATATATTATAAAAGTTAATATATAATATATGATACTAAATGTAATTTTATTTTGAATACGTGATATTATATTTGAGAAATATAGCATGATTCAGACTAATCTGCAAAACTACAAAAGTTAAGGGTATATTTTGAAAACAATTCATAAAGCCATATCATTTAAGACTTCTTGAGTTTGATAATTTTTGTATGTAAATAAGAGTTTATAGAGTTTTTGGTTTAGAATATACAGAGATTATTGGAGTGAAGAAACTATTATGAGAGGGAATTCAAAAATTAAAGAAATAAGTGGTGTAATTTATAAATAACCTTGTAAGATGTTACAATATATTTAATATTTTAGTTCTAATCTTTATTATACTAAATTTAGATAGCGTTGATGCATTTATTTCAAATACATAACGGATTTTTTTAGCAATATAGCTTGTTTAGGACTGATTTGCAAAAGTATAAAAGGGCAAGGTCTATTTTTTAAAGCGGGGATACTACACGCATTTAAAGGTTCCAGAGATAGTGGTTTAGTATATATAGCGGTTGTTCAAGTAAAGTAACTGTTAAGACATGAATTTTCGAATTTTAAGAAATAAAGGGTCTAATTTGCGAAAAAACCTTCAAAAATAATTTTTTTTTTATGAATTCCTATATTATAATAGTTACTATATAATAGACATATACTAAATATAATTTTCTTTTGTATACGTGATATTATATTTGAGAGAAATACCATGATTTGGACTAATCTGCAAAACTGTAAAAGTTAAGGTCATATTTTAAAAAAAGTTCATAAAGCCTTATCTTTTAAAACTTGTTGAGTTTGAAAATTCATATATCCAATTTAGATTTTATAGAGTTTGTCGTTTACTATATACAGAGCTTATTGGAATGAAGAAATTGTTATAAGAGAAAATTTGAAAATTTAAGAAATAAGTGGTGTAATTCCTAAATAACTTTGTAAGAGGTTACAATATTTTAATTCTAATCTTTATTATACTAAATTTAGATAGTATTGATGCATTGATTTCAAATACATAACGGATTTTTGAGCAATATAGCTTGTTTAGGACTGATTTGCAAAATTATAAAAGTTTAAGGTCTATTTTGTAAAAGCGGAGATAATGTTTTTTTTTTCTTCAATTGGATAGCTACTACACGCAATTGAAAGGTTACAGAGATAGTGGTTTAGTATATATGGCGGTTGTTTAAGTAAAGTAACTATTAAGACATGAATTTTCAAATTTTAAGAAATAAAGGGTCTAATTTGCAAAGAACCTTCAAAGATAATACTTTTTTAGGAATTCTTATATTATAATAGTTAAATATAATATACAGATACTAAATATAATTTTATTTCGTATACATGATCTTATATTTGAGAAATATAGCATGATTTGGACTAATCTGCAAAACTACAAAAGTTAAGGGTATATTTTGACAACAATTCATAAAGCCTTATCTTTTAAGGCTTTTTGAGTTTGACAATTCCTATATGTAAATTAAAGATTATAGATTTTTTTGTTTACAATATACATAGCTTATTAGAGTGAAAAAACTATTCTTACAGGGAATTCGAAAATGAAAGAAATAAGTGTTGTAATTCATAATAAGCTTGTGAGAGGTTACAATATATTTAATATTTTAATTCTAATCTTTATTGTACTAAATGTAGATAGTGTCGATGCATTGATTTTAATTACGTTACAGATTTTTGAGCAATATAGCTTATTTAGGACAGATTTGCAAAATTATAAAAGTTCAAGGTCTATTTTGTTAAAACGGAGATAATGGCTATTTTTTTTCAATTGGACAGCTACTACACACGCAACTTAAAGGTTACATAGATAGTGGTTTAGTATATATAGCGGTTGTTCAAGTAAAGTAACTATTAAGACACGAATTTTCGAATTTTAAGAAATAAAGGTTTTAATTTGCAAAGAACGTTCAAAGATAATACTTTTTAGGAATTCCTATATTATAATAGTTACTATATAATGTATAGATACTAAATATCATTTATTTCGTATACGTGACATTATATTTGAGAAATATAGCATGATTTGGACTAATTTGCAAAACTACAAAAGTTAAGGGTATATTTTGAAAATAATTCATAAAGTCGTATCATTTAAAACTTTTTGAATTTGACAATTCCTATATGTAAATTAGAGTTTGTAGAGTTTGTCGTTTACAATTTACAGAGCTTATCGGAGTGAAAAACTATTATAAGAGGAAATTCGCAAAATTTAGGAAATAAGTGGTGTAATTTATAAATAAGCTTGTAAGTTACAATATTTTAATTTTAATCTTATTATACTAAATTAGATACTGCTGATGCATTGATTTCAAATACATAACGGATTTTTGAGCAATATAGCTTATTTAGGACTGATTTGCAAAATTATAAAAGTTTAAGGTCTATTTTGTAAAAACGGAGATAATGACTGATTTATTTTAATTTTTTTAATCCGACAGATACTACACGCAATTTAAAGGGTTACAGAGATAGTGGTTTATTATATATAGCGGTTGTTCACGCAAATTAACTATTACGACATGAATTTTCGAATTTTAAGAAATAAAGGGTCTAATTTGCAAAGAACCTTCAAATATAATACTTTTTTTAGGAATTCATATATTATAATAGTTACTATATAATATATAGATACTAAATATAATTTTATTTCGTATACGTGATATTATATTTGAGTAAAATAGCATGATTTGGACTAATATGTAAAACTATTAAAGTTAAGGTCATATTTTAAAAAAAGTTCATAGAGCCTTATCTTAATAAACTTGTTAAGTTTGACAATTACCATATGTCATTTAGAGTTTGTCGTTTACTCTATACAGAGCTTATTGGAGTGACAAAACTATTCTGAGATGAAATTCAAAAATTAAAGAAATAAGTGCTGTAATTCATAAATAACCTTGTAAGAGGTTACAATATATTTAATATTTTAATTCTAATCTTCATTATACTAAATGTAGATAGTGTTGATGCATTGATTTCAATTACGTAACGGATTTTTGAGCAATATAGCTTGTTTAGGATTGATTTATAAAATTATAAAAGTTAAAGGTCTGTTTTGTAAAATAAATCTTGATTTGGACTAATTTGCAAAATTATAAAACTTCAAGGGCATGAATTGAAAAAACTTCATAAAGCTTATACTTTTTTATAACAGAAATACCAGAAGTGAAATATTCCTCCAATTTATTTACTAAAATGTAAGTTTACAAACTTCTGTCAATAACTTGAAAATTTTACAAACCTAAGTCACTAAATCGTGAATTCTACATAGTGTTGTGACTAAATTATGTCACATAGATGTTTAGGATATAATTAGTTCTGAAAACATATATTTTCCTCTTTCCCAAATTTAAGTATATCAGCCTCCATATGTGCTGATCTGGTTTGATTTACTTCATTCCTGCTTCTGCTGCTGCTAACATCATATACTACTAAGATCAGATTTGACTTAATTTGATTATCAGTTTTTTCCCGCGCCTGCAACTATATTGTTGTCATTTGCTTCATATGTAGAATGTCCCACACTGCTTTATGGACTGCTGGATTACAGACTGTTGGAGAAGCATTTGGTACCTACTTTTGATCAATCTGATACTGCACGCAGTGATGCAATTTTGCACAATGTTTGTAGAAAGTCTGGTCTACTGTATTTTACATGCAAGCAGTGGCAGTTGCAAATCTGCACATGCTAAAGGATGCAATTGATATGTTAAAGGTTGCAAATATGATTGTATTGCAATGTGCATAAATCTTATACAAATAATCGATTATAGGGCAGTTATGTCCAAAAATTGGGAAAATAAAGTTGATTTCCTAAAAAAAAGTCCTAAATAAAGTAAGTGAAATTTGTATACAATATTTTTAGGATATAATCTACCTGTTCATGCAACAACACAACTCAATATGTATACAATCTTCTCAAAAATTAAGATTGAACAAACTTGGTTTAACTTGCAAAATTTGTATCTAAATGCCTTCAATTTGATAATAAATCCTTAAAATCCAAAATCAAGTGAGAGATCTTCAATTTTTATAACCACTGCATTGTATAAGTACATAAACATTGCATGACTTATTATGTTTTTGCTTTTGAATAAAATTTGTGTTTTAAAAAAAGAATGCCAAAATTAGGCTATTTAGAGCAAAAACTCATTAAAAAAAAAATGCAAACTTGACGTAAATGGCGTTTGTTTCAACTCGTTAATGCACCAACGCAACTGATAACATATATATAAGCTGTCCAGTTATTAAAATTTTAAAAATTTGGTAATACTCAAAAAAATATGCTTAAATGCATTCAAAATTCGAGGAAAAGAACTAAAAAAATTAAAAACCGATTGTAAGTGCCCCATATTTTTAAGATACCTCATTTTTAGAACTACATAACTTATTTTTACGGTGTTTTTATCCTTAAATTGAAAAAAAAAAGTTGAATTTTCTTTTTAAATCACTATATTAGGCTATTTAGTGATTCAAATCACTAAAAATGTAAAATCGAGAAACATACCTTTTCTGTGTGCTCGTTTGGTCACAAATACAACCTAATAAACATATAAAAACTGACAAAGGAGTATGATTAAAAAAACTTGGATCTACTTACACATTGTGTGTTTAAAGTCCAACGGTATTTGAGAAAAAGGAGAATGAAAATCAAAAAAATAATTGAGACATTGTTTTTTATGATTTTTAAAGTTTTAATAGTTATTGTATTATATTTAGGCAGTATTGAAGCATTTATACATATGCATTAAAGATGTTTGAACACTGAGGCTTGTTTTGGACTAGTTTGTGAAATTACAAAAGTTAAAGGGCTATTATGTAAAAAAAGGTCACAAAGCCTCACTTTTTACTACTTTTCGAGTTGGGCAATTCCTATATGTAATTTGGAATTGATAGATATTGTGGTTTAGTATATATAATGATTATTGGAGTACAAAAAACTATTATAAGTGGAAGTTCGAAAAATTTAAGAAATTAGTGTTGTAATTGCTAAATAACCTTCTAAGAGATTGCCATTTTATGCATTTTTTTTATTTATTACTTATTATACTATATCTAGACAGTGTCGAGACATCAATTTCGTACACACAGCGGACATTTAAGCTAAAAAACTTATTTTGGATTAATTTTGCAAAATTTTAAAAGTTCAGGGGGTATTACGTAAATAAGGTCATAAAGCCTTATTTATTTGAATTTTTGAGTTAAACGGCTAATAGACGCAATTTAGATTTTGTAAAGATTTTGGTTTATTATATATAGTGGTAGTTTGACTTATATTACTATTATGGTAGAAATTTATGAGTTTTTAAACATAAGGCTCTTAACTAATGTATAACTTTGTAAGAAATTATTTTTCTATAATTTTTTTCAATTTTAATACTTATTATATTATATTTAGAAACTATTGCAACATATATTTCATATGCATTAAAGATGTTTGAGCATTATAGCTTATTTTGAACTATTTTGCAAATTTATAGAAGTTAAAGGTCTATTTCGTTAAAAGTGTCATAAAGCCTCATTTTTCACAATTTTTTGAGTTGGGTAGTTACTATACCCAATTTAGATTTAAAAGAGATTATAATTTAGCATATAAGATTGTTATCGGGGTAAAAAGGGATATCAGAACATTTGGCATGACAAAAAAAAAACCTATTTTCAATATAATATTATGCTAATACTGCTTCTATGATTCTTCAAGAGAATGAAGAATTTTGTGCTTATCTCGAATGGAGCATGTGCTGACAGTGAAGTTGCCAGACAAATCAAGAGACATTTATGTGAATATAGAAGCACGAATCAACTAAATATATGGAAGAAAGATAGATAGAGACACAGTGATAGAAAGCAATAGAGATAGAGAGATATAAAGAGAGAGAGATATTACCTGTATAGATGTCGCAGGTACAATTATAATTTTGTAAGAGAATGCAAGGGAAACAAAATATTGGCATTGACAACATCTAAACTAAAGTGCATGATAAATTGGTATGACCAAAGAATTAACATATTTTCTATGTACTAATATCAGAGAGGGTGTTGTAACAAATCTGCCTTAAAGAGTTTCAAATTTTCTTGTGCATTTTCCACTTTCTTCAGATGACTATTCTTCTTCTCATTATCTGAGTTATAATAAGCACTTTGCTATCATCCTTTTAGCAATAACCAAGTCTTAAACATGAATATTATCAAATAAGTAGGACTATGTATGATCTTTACACGTCCTAAAAAACAAAGCGACACACACAAATTTTTTATAGCACATAATATTTAGAATTGTCTTTAGGGCTCCAAGTTAATTATGAGTTACTTTGTGTTTATGTAAGAACTGGGGTTCAGAGTTTGGAGATGACCCTTATAACAATGATATTTGCTTTAATTGATTTTTTGTCGCCTTCAAACTGAGGCGGGCTTATGACTGCTATGGTTCGTTAATGGGTTTTCATGGCCTTATTTGCTGGTTATTCCTCTACACGGTTGTACAAAATGTTTAAGGGGACAGAGTGGAAAAGAAATACCTTAAAAACAGCTTTTATGTTTCCTGGTATTTTGTTTGTCTTTTTCTTTGTTTTGAATGCCTTGATCTGGGGGGAGAAATCATCTGGTGATGTGTATTTTGGTACTATGTTTGCTCCCGTCTGCTTATGGTTCGGGATATCAGTACCTTTAGTGTTTGTAGGCAGTTACTTCAGCTTCAGAAATCCAGTAATTAAAGCCCCAGTTAAGACCAATAAAATTCCAGTACAGGTACCCGAGCAGGCATGATATATGACATCGATCCATACTTATTTGAGGCATTCTTCCTTTCGATGCTGTTTTCATCGAACTCTTCTTCATATTGACATCCATATGACTGAACCAGTTCTACATCTTTGGGTTCATGTTCATAGTTTTTGTTATTTTAGTAATCACATGTACGGAGATAACAATCATGCTATGCTACTTCCAGTTGTTTAGTGAAGATTACAATTGGTGGTGGAGGGCTTACCTGACTGGAGGTTCTTCAGCATTATACCTGTTCCTCTATTCCATTTTCTAATTTAGTTGGAAATTAGAAAGCTGGTATCAGGCATCCTATAGTTTGGGTATGATCTTTCCACTTCCTAAAAAAAACATAGCGATAGACAATTTTTTTATAGCAGATAATATTTAGAATTGTGGAGTAAACTCAAACATATATATACTAATACAAAATTAAAAAAGAGAAAGAAAAATATATATGGATTTTTGACACTTCCATGAATAATGCAAGCTTTGGAGAGCAAATCTTTGATTAACCATGGGGCCAAATAACCTCCTGCACCTGCTATACACAAACTTTCCTTCCTTTCCAATTTATTCAAATCTTTCTTGCTCAACTTCTTAATTAATTTAATCTTTCTTTATTTTTCCAAACAGACAACGTAATATCGTATATATAGATATATAAGTATGTATGTCCTTTGTTTTTTTACACTAACTGCTAAACTGAAAAAGGTCGTGGTAATCAAGTGTTGTAAAATCCTCGGTATAATCAAGTGTATGATCACTAATCAAAAGTATTGCTACCCAACAGGAGGGAAACCTGTGGCCACTTCAGTATTTCGATATTAAATTAATATTTAAAACTATAGAAGTTATAAAACATAGCATCGTATGTGGATATAGAACATAGAACTACAAAATCTATGAAACAAATACCTTTATTCGCTGAAAGCCATAGTAAGCTAACTTATACATTTACTTTCAAAAATATTAAATGGCTTGAAATGCATTTTTACCTTTGCATGATGGAACAACTGATAAACCAACAATGTAATCTTTTGGCAGATGTCGTTTGAGGATTGGCAACACCTTGTTCGGAATGATAAACATATAATTTTAAATCTATATAAGATACGTGCCTAAGAATAACAAATAATTGTGGAGTTTGGAAGGAGTGCTGCCAAAATTTGGGAATTTAGACAACTTCCAATGTTAAAAAATAAAGACATAAATGCTATTAAATGGATCTTTGTTTGCGTTTTAAATTAAAGCATGTGAGAAGTCCACACACCATATCATTACCTCTACATGATGAAATGGTCGATAAATCAACACCCTACAATCTTCTCATAGACGGTGTTTGTAGGTTAGCAACACATTGATCAACCCTTTCTTTCCCTATGGTGAGATAATACAAAAAATTATATATTTATAAAATTGGGACAACGTCCAAATTTAAAGAGCAAAGCTATGATACCAACATTTATTTCTTGAACAGATGATGAGGTATTCAAATTATTAGAACCAAGTGGTTTGAGAGGGCTCCGTTTAAGTGAAGATACGTTTGCAGATTTCTTTGGCACAACCATTGGAGAATCAGGCAGTATGTTATCATCAATAGATGAAAGAGAATTCCTCTTAGTAACTGTAAGAAAGGTATATATTAATTACATATAGAAGACATTAAATAATTTCGGATATTTTATACTACAGAACAAATACAAAGCCTTGGTATACCATTGGGATTAGATACTGACAGAGTAGATTTTGGTACTGTGTTTTGGAGACCTTCTGAAGAGAATCTTGATATAGGAGACAAATATGGTGGTGGAAAATTCAATACCAGATCTAGAAGATGCGTATATACCGATGCTGGTAAAGTCAATTTTTCTCTGAATTAACACCTGTTTAAGATATGCAAATTTAATATCAGCTACTGAAATATATGAAAATAATTGCACGAAAACATAATCTTTATGATAAACATTTATACTAAAAACATACTCAATATAATGTAATTGAGAAATTACCAAATTCAAAATTTGATAAATATGGAAACAAACAGGAAAAAGACATAAGATATTGATTCCGTTCTTAGAAGGTTGAAGTGAGATTCTATAGAGTATATAAAGAAGCAAGTACTGAGGAACATGATTTTTTTTTGTGCTGCACGAAATCCTGATTTAGAATACTTCATTAAACAGGTTCATGATGACACTTCATTTATTTGAGTTTCTAGATTCAACATGCATGTTAGGTTTGTATGATGAATGTGATGATGATGATGTCTTAGTTGCATTCCTAATAAGAGGTAACACTTGTATAGATTATTTAAAACCTCATGAATAAGGACCTTGTTACTCAATAGTAAACAAGTGTCAAGTTGTGATAGGAATGCATATAATAAGGTACCTTTGGGTTGCTGGACAGCAAAGATGCATGGAGAAACATTTTGGAAGCCCTAAGGTATTTCAGGGGATCGAAGAAAAAGCTTCAGGGGAACACAAGCTCTAAA
>JAUEJK010166725.1:0-17283 GCA_032274865.1 Eryngium alpinum
AGACATCATATGTTTTCCCAAACTACAACAGTTGATTTTAGCTGCACTACCAAGCCTCAGAACCTTCTACAACAACAGTAAGGTACGTTGTACTCTTTTATCTCTTCGTTTTATCATCTAATACAGTTTCTCTCTTAGTATATATTTGTATTACTTCTTTTAATTATCATTTTTCTTTCACAATCAACCAAGTAGTTGTTGATTAGCCAACTAAAGGATCAATGTAAGTGCCTGTGATGAATTGGACAATGTGATTCCAGTTATCATGCTGCCCCGGTTTGAAAACCTTGTCATCTCCCTTATATATAAAAGCTGAAGTGTGTGTGAGGTCAAAACTGTCATTTACAGCTGAGTTTGGAACAGTACAAACCTTGCAAAACAGTAACGAAATTCGGAGCTTCCCAAAAACTCCCCACTCCTGTACATCTGCCAACCGGGACCTACAAATTTATTTTTTTGGTTTTGCGTGCCAAATTAAATGACTTTTTCCAGAACAATATTACTCACAATTCATTATTTAAAAACATTTCTCATATATACTGGAAATTTTAATTTATTTTCATGTTCAATTTGATATGCATTTTATATCTACTATTATTTTCATTATTATTTGTTTATATTTTCAAGTCTATTAATTTAGCATAAAGAATAAATAAGTACTTATTTTCAGAGCAAACCATTTATATAAATTAATAATTGATGGAAAAATAAGAATAATATATAGAAAATGCTCATCAAATTTTAGAGAGTAAAGAACAATTAATAATGTTTCAAATATATTAATTTTTGTATAATGAAAAATATGTATGTTTGTTTGTGAGATTTGTATATTTATTAATTTATTTATTTTTATTATATTATTATAATATTACTAATAAAGGAAAAATATAAAATATAAGTTTTTTATTTAATAATAAAATAAAAATAATATAATATGAAATTGTAGAAAATCTCCCTACTAATTTGGTTCATGATTTCAATTCGATACCACATTAAGAATCCTACTCGCGATTAATAAAAACTATTATAATTGGGTGATGAATGTTCATAGAGTAAGAAATTTAATAACATTTAAAATTGAATAAACACTCTATGGTTATATGTACTATTATTTTCATTATTATTTGTTTATATTTTCCACTCTATGGTTATTTTTATTATTATTTTTCACTTTATTACATGTAGCTTTTTCATTATTACTTTGCAATTACTAAATTTTTACCTGTTTTCAATCTCCATATATATTTTTTAATGCACAACAGAATATCTCACGTTTTATTATTAAAAAAATTAACTCATGAATACTTACACCAGTTTTTTAAAAAGCATAATTATTAATTGGGTGACGAAATAGAGTGTTTGTGAGATTTATAAAAAAAACAATAATATATAAAAAAATGCATATATAATTTCTATAGTTTCACTCCTTTTGACTTAGAGCGGCTTTCGTTGGGAAGACTTAGTTTGGTTACTGTTTTTGTAGACTTGCATTGTTCCAAATTAATTAATATAAACGTTGTGCACCATATAGACAAACCAAACTGAATTCAGACGAAATCATATTGGATACTCATTTACGGCCGACTTGCTACAGTATTCAGCCTCCGTTTTTCTCAAACATTTAATGCCCCTCACTTCTGCAGCAGGTTTGAAGAAGAGTTTCCACAGTTTGATTTGACAGCAAACTTTCTTCTGCTACTATCAATTACATAACTTACACTCTCATCAAAAATATCTTAACTATCCATTACCCTTATTTTGGCTCCGGTTTTTGAAATTCAAATTTCAACTTAAGCTAATCTTTTACATCATCTCTTCCTATAAGATTATTGCAACTTCATTCTTCATCTTTGTGCACCATGAAATCAAACAGATGAGCAAAGTAATAACACAGAAACAATGAATATACCGTATCAAAATTTTGACAAATTCACCGATCAAGATTTGAGTGCTGGTAATATACTATCCTTCCAACAATTAGTTTTTTAACCGTCTTCACTTTCAAATTAGTCGATATTTATAACATCTTATGTGATTTGTGAGCAGGGAAAAAAAGGAGGCGTAGATGTGTTTCGGCAAAGACAAGAGACGACAAAGAGAATACCACTGGTAATTTTATCCACTTTCAATGGTGTTATGAACAGAATGAGAGTTAGGGTTATTGTCCTTTACCTCTTTATTATAAGAGTATATGCGCTTATTTATGTTGCTTACTGTTGTGATTTGAGGTACTGCAACTACAGACAACGGTTTCTGTTCATTTATGAGTCCTCCAGGTTTGCCTACAAAACTCTATACTTCCACTGTATTAATGACTTCCATGTTTACTATGTATATCTAAATCTCTCTGACTAATTCAAAGTTTTTAGTATACCTCCTTTATGTGCAACTGTTTGATCTATTCCCTGCATTTTCCAATAGTTATGTTCCTTTATATGACACTGTATAAGCTATTCAGTCCTTTTTCGAAAACTTATGTACCAGCCAACTTTGTAAATGAAAGCATACATGTTGCGTCATCAAATACACCTATCGGATGGAGCACATGTTCGCCCCTATCTAATATAACCAATGTCAGCAACAAGAAGCTTCTGAGATCGACAAGGAAGAAAACTACACAATTTTCACCAATAGCTACGCAGGAGTCCATTTCAGGTGAAAACAATGATGGAATACCTCATGTTTATTCTGATCATATTGGTGAGTTTATTATGATATGAAAACAGGCTTTTGTTTATGACAAGGTCCTATCGCGAGATATTATTTTATGTAATATGCAAGATTTTACAACTGTAATGTAATTCAGCATTTAAATTTCAGAGATATGTAAACATCCCTGCCGCACTCCTCAGTTAGTTGACGAAGCTATTGAAGAAGTTACACCTTCACCGCTATCCAACATAACCAATGTTTGTCCGGATAATCATTTCAGAAGAAGAAGAACGAAAACAATGCTTGATTCGATCGTTGGTACTCCATTGTTCCCCACTACTGACAGTCCCAGGGACACGATGCCAGTTGATTATGATCAGATAGGTAACTTATTGCGTGTCGATGAATTCAAGTTGAAATAATTGTTGCTCTTATTTGATCAAATACGTATTGTCATGCTTTGGTTCTTTCTGATTTCAACTATTGAACCTGGGTATCATATATATGTAGGTTCTAACTTAACTATGTTATGCAGAGGTTTCAGGTGTTGCCGGTGTAACAGACTTCAGTGATGACATCTCCACTCTGGAAGCAGGTATGTTCAAGATTAAATAAACAGTACTCCCATGATCGTTAGATTAAGAACACAATTATATTTGAATTCCTTCTCTGTCATAGATATAGAGACGGATCCTGAGGATGGTAATGAAGAGACGAGAGATGAAACGGATGCCCAGATGTTGTCGGATCCGTGGTGTGAGAAGATGATTGCTGGTATTATATTAAATTATATAAGACTTCTGATTATCTGTTTAGATATAAGTCATTGTTAACTGGTTATACTTATGCAGCGGTTCCTAAGGAATACAAATCTCTTGGTGCACCAACTGCTGAGTGTTTAAAATGTGGCGCTAGGATGTGGAAAGAGGAGCGTGCCAACAAACAGGTCACCAGAAAGGCAGCCAAGTTCTCGCTATGTTGTGGTAAAGGTCGTGTTCGACTTCCTAAACCAAATCCTACACCACCATTCCTTTTAGGTTTATACAACAGTGAGTTAAAGGGATCACACTTTCGCAAGTGCATTCGGATGTATAACAGTATGTTCTCTTTTACTTCCATGGGTGGTAATGTTGATCGTTCTATCAATAAAGGAGGTGCACCTTATGTCTATCGGTTAAATGGACAGAACCACCACCAGTTTGGTTCGCTATTACCACAAGAGGGAGAGCAGCCCCGTTTCTGTCAGTTGTATATTTATGATACAGAAAATGAAATCGGGAACCGTATGCGCTGTATAAACGTAAATGATACAAACAATGTCGACGCTGCAGTAGTAGAAGGTTTGCTAAATATGTTGGATGAGACTAATCATTTAGTCAAATGTTTTCGAATGGCCAGGGATCGTTTCCGACATGAGCAGATAGTTAATCTAAAGATAGTTCTAAAAGTATCCCGTTCCGAAAGTGGCCGTGAAAATCATATTAGTCCTTCCAACGAAGTTGCGGCTGTGATGGTGGGTGATATTGAGGACACTTGCGGACGCAGAGACGTTATCATTGATAGTAAGATTGATGGATTAAAGCGTATATCGGATGTTCATCCTCTTTTGATGGCTTTACAATATCCTTTGTTATTTCCGTACGGGGAGGATGGTTTCCACGAGAAGATGTATTATATTCAACAACCAGATGAGCCAAAACCTAAAAGGGAAACAGTTTCGATGAGAGAGTATTATGCCTACATGCTCCAGATACGACCGGATGAAGGTGTGTTATCTGATTCTTTGTGTGTATACAAAACTATATATATAAGTAATAGCCACAATAATTTTACCCTAACAGACTTTGCTGCCTATATATGCAGGGATTACTCTTCGCCTTGGTGGTCGTCTTTACCAGCAATTTGTAGTAGATTCTTTTTCTGCAATTGAGCAGTCTAGGCTGTGGTATATCAGATGCAATCAAAAAACATTGCGTAATGAACTGTATAGTCATATCTGTGACTTCTTCAAACAGGGAGATGGAGACATGTCAAATATTGGAAGAGGTTTCATCCTTCCTTCATCCTTTGTGGGTTCTAAACGCTACATGCAACAGAATTTTCAAGACGCTATAGCGGTTTGTCGCCATATTGGACATCCAGATTTGTTTCTTACAATGACGTGCAACCCAATGTGGGATGAAGTATTACAGATGTTATCTTTGCTACCCACCTGTCGTCCAGTTGATTGTCCTGATATAATTGCCCGTGTATTCAAACTTAAGTTGCGCCAAATAAAAGATGACATCAAGAAAAAGAAATTTTTTGGTAAATGTATAGCAAGTAAGTTGTATACATAAGTTGTCTTGCGTTAGATACATACTCTCAAATTTGCTCATTATGCTTACAAGTGGATGTATTACTTACAGTTATGTACGTTGTGGAGTGGCAAAAACGTGGTCTTCCCCACGCCCACATGCTAATATGGCTCGACGATGCATCAAAGAAAACACTTAATGCCAATGTTGATAAATTTGTATCAGCTGAGATACCCGACCCAAAATTGGATCCCAGCGGTTATGCTGCTGTCAAGACATATATGATACATGGCCCGTGCGGTTTAGAAAGACCAAAGTCTCCTTGCATGAAGGACCACAAATGCAGCAGACATTTTCCTAAGAGGTTTTTTTTCCCATCCAATATATAGAAGGCTGTGTTGCTATTAACTATTTGCTCACTCATTCATACCATTCATAATTGATGTATATACATTGTAGCCAATATATAAATTATGTTAATTCTTTAATTGTCTGCTGCATTTCGAACATTGACAGATATTGTCCGAGAACAGTCTTTGACCAGTCTGGCTTCCCTGTATATATGCGTAGGAAAACGAAAAATGTTGTTAGCGTCCGCAAAGCCACCTTGGATAATCAGTGGGTAGTACCTTACAACCGTAATTTACTGGTGAAATATCAATGCCATATAAATGTTGAGATTTGTAACCGTGCTCGCTGTCTAAAATATCTCTTCAAGTACTGTCTTAAAGGAAGTGATCGAGCAACAGTTGAGGTCTCACAAAAGCGACAAAATGAAAGCCAAGGAGACAACGCTCAACACATTGATGAGATTCAAAATTTCTTTGATGGACGATACGTGTGCGGTGCTGAAGCCGCACATAGAATATTTGCATTCGATATACACCACAGATCAGTTTCTGTCGAGCGCCTTCCATTTCATCTTGAGGGGAAAAAATCAGTTACCTATAAAGAAACTGATCCAGTACAGAAAGTTATCAAACAAGCAGATGATAAGCCAAGTAAACTAGAAGCGTATTTTATTCTTAATCAGAATGATCCTGAAGCGAGGAGTTTGAGGTACGATCAGATCCCAGAAAAATATGTTTGGTGCAAAGATCAGCATATATGGACAACACGTGAGAAGGGTTTACATATTGGTAGATTAACTTACACTCATCACAGCACTGGTGAGTTGTGGTATTTAAGAATGGTGTTATCTAAAGTATGTGGTGCAACTTCTTATAAGGATCTGCACACTGTCGACGGTGTTGTACTCTCATCTTTCCAGGCAGTCTGCAATGCTCTTGGTTTGCTCGATAGCGACAAGGAATGGCATGAATGTATAAAGGAGTGTGACAAGGGTGGATTCCCACCACAGATTCGGCATCTGTTTGTTCAACTCATGGTCAATTGTAAAGTCTCAGACTTAAAAGCTTTGTGGGTTGCTCACTGGCGGTGCATGTCGGAAGACATACTTCACATGCGTATTAAGTTAACTGGCAATCGATATCTCAAGCTAAGTGAAGAGCAACTACAGTGGTACACCGTTGCAGGTACAAATCAGCACCTTTATTAGATTGCACTCTATATTACGTCTTACATATAGTTTCAACAAATTTATAGTACTAACACAGTTTCCTTTGTCACTCTTCAGAAATAGACAGCCTGTTGCGTGGCATTGGCCGCAAGTTGGAGGATTACGGTCAAATGCCCCAACCTCCATCAAACTACATGAATGCGTTACGCAACAATCTAATTATTGAGGAAACATCATATGATAATGTGGAGATGGCTAGCTTACATAAGGAACTACTTGATAAATGTAATGTTGATCAAAGGGCAGTCTATGATTCTATAATTGATGCTGTTGATAAAAAGAAGGGTGGTCTATTCTTTGTCTATGGGAGTGGAGGGTGTGGGAAAACATTTCTATGGAATACTCTTATCACAAAATTACGATCAGAAAGTAGAATTGTTCTCCCGGTTGCTTCGTCAGGAATTGCAGCGACGCTATTACCCGGAGGACGAACAGCACATTCCCGATTCAAAATTCCTATTTTGCTTGATGATTTGTCCTGCTGTTCTATTGGGAGCAATTCTGACATTGCTGATTTAATAAAAAAAAACAGATCTTATTGTATGGGACGAAGCGCCAATGCAGCATAGATTTGCTTTTGAAGCATTAGACCGTACATTGCGTGATATAATGAGGACAGTATCAAATAATCTGTACAATGTTCCGTTCGGGGGGATACCAGTTGTACTAGGTGGCGATTTCCGACAGATACTACCTGTTATAAAATGGGGTTCGAGGACTGACATCGTCAGTGCTTGCATTACCAAGTCCAGGTTGTGGCGGAACTGTGTCATCCATCGTTTGAATCAGAATATGCGACTGCAGGATGCTGCTACTGAGAAGGAACAAATTCAGATTGCAAAGTTTGGTCAGTGGTTATTGGATGTTGGTGATGGTAACCTTAGCACCTATCGCACTAATATTTTAAATGGCGAGATTGAACAGATTGTTGAATTTTTAGAGGATAACTGCATCCCAGCCTCTAAATATGCGCTCAATGATATTATTGACTACACTTATCCAAATCTCTCCATGAATTATCAGGACAGTCAGTACTTGAGTCAGAGGGCTATTCTTACGCCAACAAATCACACAGTGGGTCATCTAAACAATCTAATTCTTGAGAAGATTCCTGGCCCGATATTCAATTACTACAGTGCTGACAAAGTCGAAGAGGAAGGTAGTTATGATGCTGAAATTATTCGTGATTTCCCAGTTGAGTACTTAAACTCTCTTACTATTCCAGGATTGCCTCTCCATCAATTTCAGATTAAAGAAGGGGCTGTTGTCATGCTCATGCGTAATTTAAATCAGATTTTAGGATTGTGCAATGGAACAAGATTAATTGTATGAAAATGCATGAAGCATGCTATTGAATGTGAAGTGCTTTCTGGGAATTCTGTGGGTACACGTCATTTTATTCCACGCATGGATCTCTCTCCCACAGATTCTACTGAACCTTTCAAGCTGATTCGTAGACAATTCCCTTTGCAACTTTGTTATGCAATGACTATAAATAAAGCGCAAGGTCAGTCTCTTAAAACAGTTGGTCTATATCTGCCAAAGAGTGTGTTCAGTCATGGCCAGTTATACGTTGCGCTGAGTCGAGTTTCAACTCCAGATGGTTTCAAAGTTCTAATTGAGAGTAATACAGGTTTATGTAGCAACTCAACGCCAAATGTTGTATATCGTGAAGTGTTTTATGACCTGAGGTAATGTTTGGATGAAAATCTCACACTGCTTACTAACGTGTATTTGGGGTTGTAGTCAGGTAAAGGTACTATGTTCTTACTTGCTTTTCTTATAAAATATTACTTCGTATGTAATGTAACAACCGACATTATGTTTAGCAGGGTAGCAACTCATTGGTACAGATTTAAATTTGTGCAATTCTTCATGTTCATGCCTATCATGGGGTAAATGACAGCCGCATATATATTACATGCATAAGTGAGGAACACAAGCAAGCAATGTTGTTCTCCAACAAATAATAAACATTGTCCACAATATATATATATGCAAAATGTGTACAAATAGTATTAAAAAACATATTACATGACAAACATGTAATACAAAACAGCATAGATAGAAATCTGTAATCAACTATAGTAATTGTAATACTTCTACTAAAATATGACATATATAACTTACATTTATAGCCAAATTACAGAAGTTTCTCATATAACAAAATTGTCTCTAATTGAATGATAACAGGCGGAAATCTTTCTCTCAATCTTCAAAGCAGTAAACACTGAAACAGAAAATAAGCCATTCCCTTCGTAATTGAATAGAAGTACATCTCCTATGTTGAGTTGTGTACGCGTTATCATAGATGAAAGGCCTTCAATACGTTTGTGACTTCTATCATAGGTTGCAGCCAAAACAAGTGTGTCACCACAAAATAGTGTTACTAACGTTGGGATAAAGAAAGAGTACTTCATACAAAATAGCCGCGGGAGTACCTGTACACAAAAAAGCTTAACTTCTGAGTATTTTTCAAATATTTGGTTGCTGAGTCGAATTTCGCACTTATACTATAGCTACTGCGAATGAGTAACACATCTTACAATAGAAGACTCAGTGAGGCATCTCCGACCTACAATACTCATAAATTTATTAGAGGTTTGAACACCTACACAAATATACAATTTATAATTAGATCCAACACAAACTATAGATAATATCGGCTGAAAATATTATAAATAAGTGGCACACCTTTTACGACCATTCTTCTAAACATGGAATATTTACGAAACAAGGCTACATGATATTTTCCAATCTCATTACCACTGTGAAGTATAACTAAATCTCCAGGCGATGCTTCAACATCAGCAACAAACACAGACCAGCCTTCCGATAGAAAACAACTGTTAGAGTCTAGAACAAAATTAATAGTCCATGTTCGATGTGTGAGAGAAAAACTTAGAGATGGCAAAATCTTCCACTGACAATATAAGCTCTGAAATTTATAATCAATCCACTGCATAACAATAATTTAGAGTGTAAGAGCAGTTTAAATTGAAATAAAAAAATAACTTGCGCTTCCAAACTACATAAAAAGAATGGTCTAATACCCCAAAAGAAGATGAGTTCTGGGATTCAACTGTTTGTACAAAAATCTCTATATCACCACCAGCACTTCCATAACAGTTATATTTCAACAAAGATGCATTAATGTCGTCGTTAATACTTAAGCCTACGAAAAGAAACAACTGTTAATGCTATAAAATGCAAAAGATTAAGCGAAATCGAAGTATGAAAAAGACCTATATTTCTTGACAAAATACTTCTCCGTCTCACAATATCAACTTTCTCAAATACAGCATCATAATACTCGGCAACTTCTGGGTACTCAACCTCAACTGCAGAAGAGTTTAATACGAATACAACAAATCCACCAACAGCAAAATGGTGGAAAAACAAGAAATAGAAAGTACTGATCTCAAATCTCTTAAACATTTTACCCAGACCAACAAAACAAGCACCAATCGAATCAAAAAGAACTTCATACTTATCACCATTCGGTAGGTGAAAAAACACTTTTGAAGGCAAGATTTTCTTCATTTGCACAGCAACAGAATCTGGTACATACTGCATTTTATCACAGATACACAATTAGCTAAACTGTATACATCAAAAATATAAAATAGGCACAAAATAATGCATTGATTATGATAACATACCAATAAATTTCCAAATCGAACAGACGGAGTAACGGGAATAAAAAAGTTGACGAGATTACCGGCAACAGACTCCATGAACAACAATGGTTATGCAATTACTGTAAAGTTAAGCTACTCATAAATGTAATATTACCAATTTTACTGTATTAACCCAAAAGTTATAACATATTGCACACACAAATGTTATAATGCATTTCTATATGTATTATAAGTATATTTACGTGTTATAAAATAATTAAGTTATCTTAAAATATTCATATTATTTTTATATAAATTAATCAAGTTATTATAGGAGATTAAAGTTGATAGCACATTTTATAAATTATAATTTGCTTTGATAAGTAGAATATTGCTTAAAGATTAATTATAATTTGATAAGTAGAATATTGCTTAAACTTTAGTTATAAATTATTTGTAAACACTAATACTTTTTAAGTACGACATTATTGTTTGTTTAATTACAAGAACTATTTCCTTTAAAACTGTTTTTTATTTAAATAAATTATGACCTTCATGGGGATTTATTATAATTATACTAAAACAATATTGGCTTAATATTTAAGTAAGACTAATTTTGTCTTAAATTATAATTACGACAAAATGACTTAATACTAAAAACAACTAAAATAAATAGTAAATTAAAAGACTTCAAATAATGTGACAATATGGACTCAAATAACACTATTCAAGTACCACTGTTCTAAAAATCCTTCATTTTTATGTGAGTGTTCCTCCAATTAATCCCTACAAGGTCCTTTACGAATTTATTTCATGATTACTCACTTTTTTAAGATTTTGGCAATATATTATTAAATTTTATTTGTAAATTAATATATTGGGAATATATTATAAATTATGAGTTACTTTTTTAGTAAGATAAATATATATTATGAATAAATATTCTTTAAAATAGTAAAAGTACATATAAAAATTATAAATATATATATATATTTATATAATATTATATTAGTTATGTATTTGAATAGTGTTCCAATTAATTGTATCCACTTAGTGTTCCAATTAATTCTACTCATTAACGATTTTTAGAATATTGGCGAAAACACTTATCATTAATATTGATAAGTATATTACATATATACTATTATTTCTCACTCCTATACTACTGTCAAAGATTATGATATCTTTTAAAACAGAACTACATCATTACCTTAGCTGCTAAAACAATATATACAGAGTAGAAGCTGAGTTATCACATCAATTACCCCAAAAACGTCACACAGATTATATGCTAAGGAAAAAGACAGTTAGTATAGAAAAAACTGGTTAGTACTGTACCGAACTAGCAACTTTGCGTCCACAAGTACAGGGCCCAAGTCGACGTATTAATGAAACTAACAATTCACTATAAATCTCAGCTCATTTTGCTGGAAAAAACACTCAACTATATACATTTCCCTCTCAAATTTATCACTACATACAACCATCAGTTGAACACTTAAGAAAGAAGGTAAAATGGTCAACTTTAAGGAAATCTCTGTTGCACACATAGCTATCATATTTCAGTGTATTCAATCATTTCCCACATTTGCCAATTTATTCTTAGTCTGGAAACTTGGGGTAGAAAAGAAGGATCAAGGTCGGTTGCTAAGCCAACTAGACTTGACTAAGTTCTTCCCTTCCAATGAGTGGAACAACCAGTTTACGAAGTTCATTTACTATGCCGCCCATTTGGGAGTTCACGATGCTTTGTACTTCTTACCGACCTACCATTTGATGCATAGAACCGATAACACAAGATTGGCGTTAGATCTGCTGTATGATCTTGCAAATGATGGTCATAATCTATCCCAGTTCACGAAAAATATATTTACCATCCTATATGAAGTCGAAGGGTATAGACACTGTGTAGATGATATGATCTTAATGATTAGTGGAACTGGGTCGATTTTGAAAGTGAAGGAATGGGTTACTTTTCTAAAGACGTGGTACAAAAGTTTGTGGTTTGCTAAAGGTCTGTTCCACATAATTCTACCGCCAATATGCGTCGATGAAACTCATCTAAGCAGTCATGAGTTTTACTCAAACCATTCCCCAACCGACATTGAATGGGTGGACCACACAACCTGTAACAACTGCAAGGTCTACATTATCGTTAAATGCTTCCAATTCTGGGCGTTCTAAATATTTTCCATGTTTTTAATGGTCTTTCGGATGAGATTATAGGTTCCAAATGTTATGTTAGTAATATGGTAGTAACTATGGTTAATGTATTATTTGTTGGAGATTTGCAGAAATAGAATATGTGTATTGCCACTATTATTTTTGAAGCAGTTTAGATGGTCAAGTTGAAAGTCTTGGTAACTCACATAAGAACCACTACTTCCACTATTTGTCAACATGAAATAAAGAATCAATCGTAAAAAGTAGAGTATCCATACTAATCCCTCCAATCATAACATTGAAGGTTATTTTAAAACAGTGTCCATCTTAAATTATGTCTGCAATAACACACTATAGTAGTCAATAACTTTGTTCTACCCTTCAAAAAGAAGTAGACAAAAGCAACTTTACAATTGAGATTGAAAGAACTTAGTATTACAAAACCCTAACCTGCTACGCATACACTAAATGTATCCATGGAGATGAAAATGTGCCTTTCATTTAAACACCCAATCGGAAGTTACTTTATTGGTTTAAAAATAAAACCAACTCTTTTAAAAAATGAAAAAAAATATACATTATAATTTCATTTACATCCTTTTCCAATTTTAAATATTTTATTGGTTTAAGAAAGGAACAAAAAATCGTGCATATAATAATATTTACTTACATATTCATTACATAGGTTTTTAGAAGGCAATTATTTATATTTGGTAAATGATAAAAGCAAAATTACCCTTCCAATAATAGAAACCGATGATTCATCATTTATAATTTTTAGGTATAAATTAATTTTAAGAATACTATTAGATTATTTAGCACAAGAAGGAATAAATCTATTCATGATTTCAACGGCTAAATTATTAAAATATTTACTCAGATATCTCCTTTATTATTGAAGTTTCATTTTTGATGCAAATAATATTATAGTAATTTTTTTTTATCAAAATGTTTACCTATATCATAATAGTACAATATTTTATATGTCAATTTTTTATATTGATTACTTTATCTTAATCTTTTCAATACTATATATGATATTAAAATATATTAAATTAATTGCCAGAAGAAGAAGAAGGCATGAATCAATTAATGATTTCAAGGAACAAATTTAATCAAAATATACCTAATATATATTTTTAATCCTAAAGTTTTAATTTTTTTAAAAAACAAATATTATCGTAATTTAGCATATTTATATGAAAATCTTTACTTATATCATAATCTAACATTTTCAAATTTAGAGCAAAAAGTACAGTTAACCCCTGCTGTTGGAGATGCCATAAGGAGATTAGTCTCTACATTTGTATTCCAAATTATAGTTTGTAAACTGTGGGTGGATGCCACTCATTTAATTCTTCCCAACCTATATCTAAAGAGCTGCCGTAATCAGTTCTACATTGATCACTCACAATTAATCGAAGAATTTATAAAAACATTGATATTGATTATGTATACAACAAATATACAAAATTAATAAAAATATATCATATAAAAAAGAATAAATATTAGAAAATTGTACTCACTGTGGTTACATATTTATATCTGCAGATTTGTATACATCTTCCCAGACAAGCTCTGTACCTCTGATTATCACTGACATCAAAGTACAGCTCTCATATCAATAGGACAGTAATTATAGTTGCCATTTTTAGTTCGGTTTGTGGAACAACACTAAACCTATTATATATATATATATATATAAGCAGTATCTGTAGTATCTACTTTAACATCTGAACTACACATTTAAACTAAACGAAATAATGGTTCATGTAGACAATCTCACACTTGCTGAGTTTGGGATAGTTCTTGACAAAATTGAAAACTTTAACGACTTTGCCAATCTATTTTGGGTGTGGAAACATGGAAGAAATTATGAAGAGCAACACCTTCTACTGGAACAAATAGATTTGGTGAAGTTCTTTCCAAATGGTGAGCGGAATGATCAATTTCTTCCCTTTATATACTATGCAAGCAATCTTGGTATATTGGATGCCCTCTCTTATCTTCCTATCAACTACTGTTTCCAGAAGAATCAGCCACTAACCGACTCGCTACAGATGCTACATCTGCTTGGTGAAGAAGGCCACCTACTTTCTAGATTTTCAAAAAATTTCTTCACTATAGTCTATGAACTAAATGGCCGTGAGGAATGCATTGATGACATGATTACCTTGCTAATCACACCAGGTACCAGATGTTATATGAAATGCTTCACAGGAATACTGAAGACATTTTATCGCACTGTCTGGCCACGCAGAACTATAAATTTCTGGTTTATTACATCGCTGTGTAACCAACCAAAAACTCTAGGCACAGACCACTTCAACGCCTTCAACCTGCCCGTTGGATGGCCAAGAATACCGGACGAAGTTATGACATTTAAATGTAACAAATGTAATATAGCTGGACTTATCTACGATTTCTGGCAATATCGTTGAATATGATAGTGTATTACATACACATAACTAATTATGTATTTGTTTTTATTACCACAAGGTCACTTAAGCGAATATAATTTTCATCACCTAACTACTAATAGACGGTCTTGTGTTTTTGTATACATTCTTCTGTTAACAATATAGATGCAGCAACATAACCATTTACAACCAATATCTCACAAGCATAAAAAGGATTTCCTGCAATATATAAAGATATACTGTCCACATAGTATATCAACTTAAACAAAACTAACATATTTCAGCGATTAAATGTTATGAAATGGCAGCAGAATCTTTAACCTCCCATGTTATTCAATTTAGATGGCAAACACTTTACTATCTCCATCCCTGTCACAGACTGTTACACGAAAGATTTGTTGACCCATATAGTGGAGCTGTAGCTTATCTCCAGGTACTAAATCATTGTCATGGAAAAAGCAATCGTCACATTGAATTACTCTTCTATCGTTATCATAAGTCGCATTGAATAATATATAGTCCCCAACCACAAGTTTGATCTTCTCAGTGATCTTATCTTCGTGCTGGTGCCAAAAAATCCATGGAATACTCTGCGAAATTGTGAGCCAGTTTCAGTAATACCAGTACTATATAAAGTTATATCTCAACAGCAATTGACAATTATAGTTCGTAAGAGCTTACCAATTCCAAACTTCTCTGGCTGCGTCGGTTAATGGCTGTTACAAATTTCTGCACTGTAACATTACTCTCTATAACAATTAAGGAAGAGATTACTACTAAATATATATAAACAGTTCAGTCAACTTAAATATACAGTCTTGCTTTGTAGTACGTGCACCTGCATCCATCATAGTCGAGTAATTTCGGAAGATAGCAACATTAAAATTGTAGTTATGTTTCCTGGACTGGAAAATACATAGATCTCCTCTTCTTAGTTTAAGCGCATTAGCAAAACGATACCATCCTTTATGCAGAAAGCATCTATTATTTAAGATACGAACTTCAATGCGCCACTTCATTTTCGTTAAGTGACAGTAAATCCAGCTGCGATCAGTCCATTTGTCAATCTGAAACTGGAACTGTTCTTCGATATACTGTAAGAAGGAATAGTTATGAGAAATTTGAAACTCCGTAAGAACAAATAAAAAGCGTGTCCAAGCATTTTTCGGTAAACATATAATACCTCTCCATAACGGGGCTTTGGATCGGCTGTTACCAAGATAGCAAATTCATCACCATCATAAGCACTACAATTATATCGAAGTAAAGAATTGTTTACTTCGTCCATCACTGTCTCTCCTGCACAACCCAATGGTTAATAACAGTGACTTTATTTGTTATAAGTTAAGAGGCGGGTGTAAAAGATACAAACTTGGGCCTGAGGTGGTTCGCACATAATCCTCATCATGCATAGAGGATTGTGGATTAATGCTAAAGTTTGCCCAACACGAAGGATAACTGATTTCAACACACATGCTACTCATAACATCTATACTGAAATTATAACCCCCCATATATGTAAAAAATATGAACGACGATGAGGTCAGACAATATCTATCCACAATTGTCTGAAGACCGATAAAACTACCATTACTGCTGTTGTATAATCCTTCAAACATGTCTCCATTTCTTGAGTAGAACTTAAGTTCAACAGGTATGTGTTTGCCATATCTTTTTTTGAATCCACATGGCAGAAACTGTGCATGGAATATGTGTTAAATACAATCCACTTGAAAGAACGATAACGTACACCTTAGTGAGATATTAGTTTATATAGTTCTTACCATAACATTTCTATTATAAGAAGGTTGAAATTCAATGAAGAAGCATTCTTCACACTTGATATCTTCTCCCCAACCTGCAGAAAGTACCCATACAAAACTGTCAGTTTAAATCGTAGAGACAGAAGGTGAAGATAAGTATTATGAGAAAAATTAAGTTTTAGTTGAACAATACCGACGATAGAGCAACTACTCATTGAAGCTACCAATCTCTCGCCTATCTCTTCTATAGTCTTCAAGACTTCCGCTGAACTACTCATGGTTTATAATCTTATTTAGTATATGAGTTTCTACAATGGCTACTATACATACTTAAGCTGCTCCACTATTTATAGATCAGTCAACTGTAAAAAATAATAATAAGTTTAAACAAATTAATCAAGTATAACAAAACGAAGATACGTATACATATATAAAGATAAATATATATAAAAGTATGAAATAAAAGAAGAAGACAATTATACGATTTAAATTATAAAATAAATATCTTAAATAAAACATTACTTTTTATTTAATTATAAATAATAAGTCTTTTTTAAATTTATGGTTTAATTGTCTTATAATTTAATATATTTTTATATTTATTAAAACTATATTTTACGATTATTAAATGTTTCCCAAAAATTTCTCAAATACTATTTATACATTACATCTTTCAATAGAAGAATAAATAAAAAATTAAAAAAAAGTAAAATAAATTTATGTACTTAATATTATATATTTTTATTTTAAGTTATACACTAAACAGTCAAAATATAGTTTACAAAAATG
>JAUEJK010166726.1:0-10857 GCA_032274865.1 Eryngium alpinum
GTATCCTTACTTCTAGTGTAATCTCAATAATTCGATATGACGATTCGATCCTGTTTATGATGATTTGATTCTAACAAATGTCTCATATTTCTTTCTCTCCTTCTAATTGAATTTCATACTTCTCTCTCTCCTATAATAGAAAAAGAGGGGCAATTCGTTCTCTTAACCTTGACATTTCTCCCATTGTTGTATATGGTGTACGTATAATTTGTTGTTTGGATTTTCTGATATATGTCTAATTCATTTACAGTATGGTGTCCTGTAATAATAAGCCTTAACCGGTACATAGAAATAGGGTATGGTCATGCTATATATGATGCACTCTTTCTGTATATTGTATATGCTCATTGTGGTTCTATTGTTGTTTCATATCTTTTTGATGGAAGGGTTGCTAATTTACAGATAATTAGTAATTCAAATCTCTACAGTCATATAACATACTTTCTCCTCCAACCCGAATGAGATGCGAAACTTAGGTAGGTATTACCCTTATATTGTTTATCTAAATTTTTGTTTATTTAATTTTTCTTTTCAGTTGGTGTCTGAATTTTATGATATCTATCTCTTGGAGGAACAAGTATTCTTTCTCAGCTATTTTGTTCTGTATATTTATATTTATTTATTCATGCTCATTTTAGTCAATACTATTTCACGTGTGTTTGATAGAGAGGTTATTGATTTTCAGGTGTTGTGCTACCAGGTGGAGAAATGTCAATTTGTGTCATAACGAATGAGCTCAACAGTACTGGAATCACAATAGTTTTAACACTCTAAACAAACATATATTCTAAACTCACTATCTTCACTATATAAACTACTGAACAACACCCTAAGAGCACTCGTAATCCATTCCTCAAATCTGCTTTATCTAAATATTATAGAGAAAAAAAATTGGAGAAGCTACTGTCTTTCCTTATGTTTGAAGAACAACTATTAACCCCTATTTCTAAGTAATATATATATATGTATTAAATTATGAGTTGACAGTTAAAACTGTAAGAAAAATAAGAAATAGTATAAAGAGAGAGATGAAAATTGAGATGAAAGGAGAACATGAGTTTGTTAAAAATTTGAAGAATTACCATTTATAGCAAGTACAAGGGAACAAGATGAAGGATATGTATTTGATCTAAAGACAACCTCACAACAGTTACGATTTAGTATTGAAACTCATATAATTGTATATATTGAACCTTCACACAGTGTGTATTCTTTTTTTGTAATTTTTTTATAAGTTTTATAAATTAACTGGTAATAGTAATCATAAATTGTTGAAGTCTGTCTATTGTAGTTAAATTAATTTTAGAAGTATACTGTAGGCTTAAAATGTGTATTCAATAGTATACAGTAATGATTCTTATCCTGAAAGTTGAAAGAATTAGTGAATCAGTCTAAAATATGTGAGTAATATATATCAGCTTACCTGCACACAAAGTGGATCTCTCCGGTTAATTCAAAATTTTAGAATTTTAATCTATTACTACTCCATAGTTATACAGCTGACTTATAATGGACTAAGTAGGGTAGTGTTGGGCTGTGGGTTGTGTAGTCAGCCTGACCACACAACCCACAGCCCAGACCATTCTTTAGTCAGCCCAGACCATTCTTTGGTCGGTCCAGACCGTTCCCCGGTCAACCCGGCCTACTTTAATAAATATCTAGTATTATCGCACGTGTTATTAATCATGTAACATGATATACAAGGACTCTATGAGATAGACTCCAGGGAGAATTCCACCTCTGGTTGCATATAAAATGGTTAGTTTTACCTTTGTTAATATACATTCATACATTTCTACACATTCAATCCACTAAGTACCACGCCGGAGGTGAATTGGGGGATCAAACCCCACCTTTGTTCGTTTTGCAGGTTGATTGGACGGTTGGACGGCAGAACGCGAAATCCGGCACCAACAATTGGCGCCGTCTGTGAGAAGTTTGTGTAGAAATCTACTTGATAGCTTTGACAAGATGGTAGATATACATGATAAAACGACGGAGGAATCCCTCCAAGCCCCCCTTAATCCAGTCGGGATAAGAGAATCACGTTTAGATCCTTTAAGGGGCACCAAGACCACAGGCAAATCCACTGGAAAAAAGGATCAACTCGTACACCTGAAGAAGAAGCTGCAATGAAAGAGAAAGAACGGCGATTGGAGGAAATGCGCCGCAAGGAGGCTGAAAAGAAAGAAAAGGAACGGCAGGCTGCAGAGCGCCGTCGTCAAAACGCTGAAGCCTGGGAGAAGGATAGGGCAAGCCTGAAAAAATTGATGGAACAGGCGAAAGAGTTGACCAACCGGGCATATCAGATTCAAGCTCGGCTGGATCTAGAGAGTGAGCAGGTGGAAGAGCAAGATGACACTCGGCTGGTTATCAATGACCAGGAAACTGAGAAGGAAGGAGAAAGGCCAAGGGGAAGATCCAGAAGTAGAGGAAAAGGTAGTAAGAACAAGTCCAGGAATGACACGCCATCATCATCCGAGGAGTCTGATCATTCCTCGGGCACTCCGACCGAATGGTCAACTGATAGTAGTGAGGAGGACGATAATGATTTGGCCAGCCGAGTTGCTACGGTGGAGAGAGTGATGATGGGCGGCGAACAGAATGAAAGCTATGAATCCTCGTTGGTCAAGTCGATACAAAGGCATAAAGCCAAGAAAGGATGTGCATAACCGAAGCTTAAGAAATATACTGGTGATTCTGATCCGAATGACCATGTGACAAATTATGAGAATGCTATGGATGTGGCTGGACATGATTACAGGAGACATTGTCGTTTGTTCGAATCATACTTGGAAGGAGAGGCTAAGAATTGGAATTGTAACTTGGCACCGAGGAGTATAAAATCATACAAACAGCTGAGGAAAGCCTTCCTTAAACACTTTTCCTTTTACCAAAGGAAGGGAAATGAGACTGGATGGCTAATAAATATCAAGCAGAGGAAGGATGAAGGAATGATTGCTTTCCTTAAAAGGTTTAAGATGGCTTGTCAACATGTCCATCACTTAAAGGAGGAACAGGCGATGGCTTTGTTGACTGGAAACATGGATATGGATAAGAGCAGAAAGCTCAGAAGCTCATTGTATGATTTTCCGCCTAAAACATTAGAGGATATCTTCAACTGATCAAGGAATATTGAGTTCAAGAGGGAAACGATGGAAGATTTTGATCAGTCAGTTAAGAAGAATAGATCTAGCCGAACGAGGAAAAGGAGTTGGTCACCAGATGACAGCCAGTCACCATATAGGAGAAAGTCTAAGAAGCACAGTCGGTCTCCTCGTAGGAGTAGATCCCCGAAAAGGAATTCTAGATGGGGAAATAAGAAAAATAAGCCACAGACTGACCGAGTGTATACTCCATTGAATACGTCTAGGTCCCGGATTCTTGTTGTGATAAAAAAGGCGGAGGATTACAGAAGACCGAGGAAGAACAAAAATTCCAAATATACGCAGAATTTAGAAAAGTACTGCGAATATCACGAGGACCGTGGTCACACAACAAAGAGTTGTTACAGGTTGAAAAGATTAATTGAGAAATTGATAAAGCAGGGTAAGTTGAAAAAATTCATTGCAGAAGATAAGCAGGGGAGGAAAACCGACCAGCCGAGAGAAAAGAAGGATGATAGGGGAAATCTAGAAGAAGCCGATCACCAAACAGTCCAGATGAAGGACTTTTGGGTACAATTCAAACAATTTCTGGAGGTAACATATTGGGAAAGGACAGTAGGTCAGCCAAAAGGAAGTATGCCAACGAGGTTAGTAATTTGTACAAAAGCACCGACCGACCGAGACAGAAGTACTCCATTGTCTCTGCTGTGGTGGAAAGGTATCGGATTAAAAAAGTCATGATGCACAGTGGTAGTTCAGTCAATGTGTTATTCAAAAGTACCTATGATCAAATGAAGTTAGCTGGACAACAAATGGAACCTTGCCAAGAACCTCCATTGGTTTCTTTTGGTGGTCATCCAGTTCCTATACTCGGTCAGATCTTTCTCAAGACCACTATTGGGCAGCCAGCCCAATACAGCTACTCAGGAACTCAAGTATTATATTGTTGATATTGCTTCTCCTTATAATATACTTGTTGGTGTTCCTATGTTGTGTGCTTTTCAGGCAATTTATTCAATTCCCCATTTGAAGTTGAAGTTCCCAATAGAACATGGAGTTGGAGTTGGAGTTGTGCATGGAGATCAGGCCACTGCTCGGGCAATTATGATGGATGAGGTTTCATTCAGTCAGAATTGGACAAGGAAAGAGGAGAAAATGATCCATATGATATGAAACCTCGCCGAGCAAAGGATAGAAGTATGAAAAATTATGATAAACCTCGTAAAAGAACACTTTCAATCGGTCGCAGTTACTTTGATGACCGACTGACCAAACCCATTGCCGAACCAGCCACTGAGACCGTGTTGATTGAATTAGAACCCGGTAACAAGGAGAAGCTTATAAGCATTGTAGTCGGTTTGCCTCAAGAAACCAAAGATAAGTTGATTAACCTGCTCCGCAAATTTAAAGATGTTTTTTCTTGGGGGCCAGGTGATATGCCAGACATTAGCAGGGAGATTTCTGAACACCGACTGAATGTAGATCCGAGTTTCCGACCGATCAGACAGAAAAAGATGAATTTTGCCCCTGAAAGGCAAAAAGTAATAGAGGAAGAAGTATCAAAACTATTGAAGGCGGGATTCATCAAGGAGATTGATTACCCATAATGGCTTGCAAATGTGGTGGTGGTAAAGAAGAAGAATGATAAGTGGAGGATGTGTGTTGACTACACTGATTTAAATAAGGCATGCCCGAAAGACACTACCCATTGCCGAGCATTGATCAACTCATTGATGCTACTGCTGGATTTCTACGTTAAGTTTCTTGGACGCCTTTTCGGGATACCACCAGATTGCAATGAAGGAGGAAGATATACCTAAAACAGCGTTCATCACCCCTAATGACACCTATGCGTATATAAAGATGCCATTTGGAATGATAGACGATGGGGCAACATACCAAGGGATGATTAATCGGGTATTCAAAAAACAGATCGGGCGAAATATAAGGCAGTGAGTTATATGATAATTAATGGTAACCTGTATAGAAAGTCAGTCAGTCGACCATTGCTTCGATGTCTATCACCAGAGGACGCCCAAACGGCAATAGAGGAAGTCCATGAAGGTCTGTATGCTGATCATCTGGCTGGTAAGGCTCTAGCATAGAGGATTGTAAGATTGGGTTATTTCTGGCCAACCATTTGTGCAGACTGCCTGAAATACACTAAGAAGTGTCATCAGTGCCAGATCTACTCAAATATTCCCAGGAGGCCATCTACCGAATTAATGCCTATTCTCAGTCCAATTCTTTTTGCCATGTGGGGAGTTGATATCGTCAGACAGCTGTCACGATCGAAAGGGAATGCCATGTAATGCATAGTTACAGTAGATTATATAACTAAATGGGCAGAAGCTCGGCCTTTATCCAGCATTACAGAGGCTCAATGTGAGAAGTTTGTTCTGGAATGTGTCATTCTTCGCTTTGGGGTACCCAAGAACGTCGTTTCAGATAATGACACATAGTTTGCTGACAGAAAGTTTACAACATTCTTAAATAGTTGGGGTATCACTCATCAGACAGGTTCAGTCGGATATCCACAGGCAAATGGCCAAGTAGAGAGCACAAATAAAGCACTGTTCAAAGGAATCGAGAAGCGACTGACTGACGCCAAAGGTTTGTGGGTAGATGAGCTACACACAGTTTTATGGGCGTACAGGACCACTACTCGGACTGCCACTGGGGAGACTCCATTCCGACTGGCATATGGCACAGAAGCACTTGTTCCAATCGAAGTTGGTTTTCCATCTCATAGGAACACTTGCTTTAATTTAGAAGCTAATGAAAAGGGTTTGCGCTTGGACAAAGATCTGGCTGAGGAGTTAAGGGATGTGACTGTTGTTCGGATGGCTGCTTATCAATAAAGGGTAGAACAGTATTATGACTCAATTGTGCGTAAACGGTCATTTAGAGTGGGAGATCTTGTACTGAGAGAAGTTCTAGCCCAGGATAAAAAAGGAAAGTTGATGCCTAACTGGGAAGGACCTTACAAAATAATCTCTATGCCTTCAGTCGGCACCTGCAAATTGGCAACCATGGATAACTAGCCGATCAAGAACACTTGGAATGCTGCCCATCTGAGGAGATATTATCAATAATTTCGTTCTTATTTTTCTATTTTGGTATTCTTAATAATTCTCCTAGTCACTCAGTTAGTCTTTACTCACGACCAGCTGACTGACTAGCGGGGCAGTAATGGTTGTTTCAGTTATATTTCAGAACTTATTCAGTCGGAAGTTGAAGTTTTAATGACAATTGTTCATTTTCATCTTTCTCTTGAAGTTGTTCAATCTACTTTACTATAATTGTGTTACAGAAGGAATCTGATGGGAAAAGTTTTAAAAGAATGTCAGGAATGACTGGACCCCTTTTAAAACTATCAGATTGCTTGAGCGCCCATGCAATGTTAACCCAGAACGACGACCGACTGAGTACATTTGCGACGGCGATAGTGTAACTTTCGATAGTTCATGGATCCGTAACACAACCCGATTTGACAAGAATTTTCATAAGGCTAACATTCTAGCCTATGTTGATGTCATAGTTAAATAAATTTTAGTAAAGATGTTTACGGTAATGATCAGACCGAATGAGTAGCGTGGAATGTGACCACCCTACAAATCAAGTAAGAATGATTTCACTTATTTGTTAATATTTTATCGAGTTGATATCAATTACTCAATCAATTTCTCAAGGCCTGACTGACTAAAAAGCCTTGACCCATTTTACGTCATGACAATTGACTTACCAAATAAGAAACTGATTCTCCAATTATTCTTCATTTTTTAGGTAAGTTATGTTACTTGCTATGACATGCGTGCTTTATATATTGTATGTTAATTCTTTTTATTTACATGAAAATTTAACCCATTGGTCGAACGATTGAGCAAAGAAAGAAATTCAAAATGGTGTAAGAGCAATAATATGTTCACTCATATTTAAGTTCTATCATCCGACCGACTAAGTACCAGCACGTCAAAAGTATACCAAAAGTATTTACAAGCTCCTCCAAGCATCCCTGGGAATTACTGATCAACTGAAACGTATTTTCCAACCAAAAGTATATCCGAGCAAAAGTACTTAACAGTTTCTAAAAACATTTTCATTTCTTTTCTTTGTACTTCTTCTCCTTCTCGACCACCCATGTCCTTCTGTAGGTCGAACGAGTAGGAGTGTCCGGCTCTGATTCTGAGGATGGTGGCTCTTGAGGGTTATCCTCCTCATTCTCAACCAATTCAAGAATATCCTTGGTCGGATTGACAAGGAAATTCTTGTATGGGAGATCGTCCGACCTGAGCTTCCTCAAGATGTCCGCTATGCCATTATTATAATAGTCAAGCTCAGCTTTATTGGCTTGGCTCATCTCCTTCATTACCTCTTTATCTCGACGTGATACCCTCCTGGTCAGCCGGTCATGATAGCATTACAGATTGTTGGCTCGAGCTTCAGAAGCAGTCAAACGCTCGTTAGCCTCCTTTAATTTCCCCTCAGCATCCTTCAGTTTTTGTTCTAGGGACTTGTGTTTTCCCTCTGCGTTCTCCTTAAATTTTTTCAATTCAATGAATTTCCACGCAGCCTGAGTGACCCAGCTGCTAGTCTGCAAGTAACAAAAATTAAAGGTTAGTAATTTACTCGGGCGGAAAGGATGATTATCAATACTTAGAAAATTAAAATTACCTGAGACATGCAAGCAAGAGAGTTATTCATAACCTCCGCCCCCGACATTGTCCCAGTCAATATCATGTCCTTCTTACAGAAGAGCTGACAACCCAAGTCAGCACAAACATGCACGTCCGCTCCATGAGCAGGACGAATGAATTGCTCCAGGTCGGGCACTTAATCAAGCGCGAGTCTATCCTTCTTCGGTTTTCTACTCGGTCGTACATTGTCCTCTTCTACACCAATTATTGGTCTCTTATGTTTTGGCGGTTTCTCGGGAGCTATTTTCAGCTAAGAGGTACCGCTGTCATAACTTGTTCAGTTGTCACATTCCCTGGATTGACGGCCGACGAAGCAGCCTTAACTTCTCTCTCCTTCTCGGTTGCATTCAATCGGTCGCGGTTGATTTTACCCATCACTACATACAAAACAGATATAGAATTACAATCAAATAAAAGAAAAAAAACACATTGATATTTAACTAATAAGGAAAGTGATTTATAGACAAACACCTCCAATCTCGGTTAGGTATTCGTTTGATAAGACAGTCTTTTCGATCAGCGGTTCCGATTGATCTTCTAATAGCTTTTCATATTCAATCTCCTCTTCGTCAGTTAGTATTGGCTTTTTAGGCAGCTTGATAGACTTCCAAATTGCATTTTTCTCTAACTTTGGACCGACAACCCAACACCAATGTGTCTCTTTTCTTTTGGTGCTTGTTTTCAGCTCACACCACCTTTATTTATTCGCTCGGAGCATCATATTATAAGTACCTCCTTGTTTATCCTTGGTTATCGTGTAATGTGCTAAAAGTAGTCGGACAGTCGGATCTACTTCAGACTCTTTGCACCTTCCTATAAAGTTGTTGAGGATGGTGTAGGAGTTTGGGAGGAGCTGGTATACTGAGATCTCCATTTCGGTAAGAAAAGTTTGGATGAATTCATGTATAGAAAACCTTAGACCACACTGGAGATGGCTCTCGGATACACCAACCGCCCCTAAGCCTTCGGTTATGAAGTAGTCAGGCAGTCGGTCAGACTTGAGAGGGGGTATATATTGAAAATCCCTCCCAATTGGATAGGAAATGTGAAAGGTGGATAAGTCTGTTGCGGTTAGTAATGTGGGGTAGTTGAATGCTGGATAAGATTTAGCGTTTAAAAATTTAGAATTTTTGGCTGTACTTGGGCATGGTGCTTGGTCCGATCGAGTTGCATCAGAATCATTATTCACTTCTGGTCTAGTGCTCGACCTTGTATGCCCAGCCATACTTGTAACCTCTCTACAAAATTTTGGGGAACGGATGTTATCTCTTGACTGACAGTCGGGATAGCTTGATAAGGTACTTGGCTTAAGGGAGTTATACTACTGTCTTGAGACATTGGAAGGGGAACAACAATCATCTGCCATTAGACACAAGTCTATTTGATCAGTCAGCCAGACTGCCGACCGAACAGTCCTAAAATGATTACTCATTACCGAGATTGGAGTGTCCTTAATTGATTTGATTCACTGTGTCTAATATAAAATCCACGCGCCACCCTTGGGCGCCGTCGTGGCTGGCAGAGGAGATAACATAACATTGTTTGCATATTTGAGGGTTTTTGAAGAATTACCAGAAAACTTTTCATATTCACTCAAATTCGTTAACATTTTTTCATTTTTCAACAAGATTTAGGGTTATTTTTGTTTGCAAACACTATTCGATATGTGTATTTATATATTACGAACATCAACAACATAAAACTTCAATCGTTACTCGCAATTGCCAAAACCCTCAAAACACACAGTGTGTGTGTTCTTCACTAGGTTTTGACATTCGATGAAATTAACGCTATCGATCATATATTTGACACTGGATTTCACACATCATACATATTTTTATGATGTGCGCATACATTTTGGTGAGTTTTCATGGTATAATCACATATTCATCACCATCGATCCATGTGATAATCAACAGTAAGTATGTGTGTGCGATATTGAGTAATGAAGTTGCAGATGTTCATACCTGAAGATGTTACAATGCAAACTCAAGATTTTCTAATTGTGCTTTGAAGACGAAATCACGAATCCTTTTCGATTTCTTCTTCTATCAATCTCTTCTCTCTCTTTACAGTAAAGTGTTTTTGGGAAATGGTGGAAAAACTGTTGGTTTATTTTCCTTAGAAACCGTATATTTGAATGAACGGCTGTGGTTATTTCGCCGCTTCATTTGGGTGATTGCGATGATGACACGTGGCGATGCGTATCGTAAACATTTCTACATGCTTCAGTCAGTCAGTTGTTGTGCTTAGTCAGACATCTATTTGATTAAATGTTTATCATGCATAGCTTGTCAAACACTTGGGGGCCTGTTGGGCTGTGGGTTGTGTGGTCAGCCCACTCTTTGGTTAGCCCAGACCATTCCTTGGTCGGCCCAGGCCATTCCTTGGTCGGTCCAGACCGTTCCCCGGTCAGCCCGGCCTACTTTAATAAATATCTAGTATTATCGCACGTGTTATTAATCATGTAACAGGATATACAAGGACTCTATGAGATAGACTCCAAGGAGAATTCCACATCTGGTTGCATATAAAAGGGTTAGTTTTACCTTTGTTAATATACATTCATACATTTCTACACATTCAATCAACTAAGTACCACGCTGGAAGTGAGTTGGGGGATCAAACCCCCACCTTTGTTTGTTTTGCAGGTTGATTGGACGGTAGAACGCAAAATCCGGCACCAACAGGTAGTATTACCAGCTTATCAAACTATGAAATAAGTATATATGTAGCGGTGGTAAAACGGGGTTCAAACCATCTACACCATGTTAGTCGCCCTGTTGTGTTTCAACTTTTTACTTTGGCTAATATAATGGATCTTTTGTCCAACTAACAATAGGATTTACACATTAAAACAGGTGTAACATTTTTTATCAAATAATATTACTTTTTTTCTTTTTAAATATATTACTTGAATACATAATTATCTGTATAGAATTTAATTACTTATAAGAATTTAATATATATATATATATATATATATATATATTAAATAAAAATATTATTTAATTAATTTAAAGATTCATTATATGAAATTTCAAAATAGATCA
>JAUEJK010166835.1:0-10855 GCA_032274865.1 Eryngium alpinum
AACCACATAATCTTTACCACCCATCATCCACCGTTGATTTTAAAATTGGACGGGCAAGATTAAAAAAAAAATAGTAGTACCAGCGAGGTATAAACCCACGCTAGTATTACTAGCGAGATATACCTCTCCCTGCTAGTATTACTAGCGAGGCTATCTCATCCCAAACTCACACCATATGCTAGCATAATCAAGTGTATCAACGTGTATCAAGTGTATTCAATTTTTATACTCGTTATTTTATTTTAAATTTATAATGTGTATATTTTTTATTAAATTATATATATATAATATTAAAATTTCGTCAGAAATTATAATAATAAATATTTCTATATTTTTTCAAATTAAATTAATTAATTAATTTTATAATCAAAATATTATAAAATATTAAAATTTTGTCAGAAATTATAATAATAAATATTACAAAATTACACTTAGAAAAAATTTCGTGCGGTAAATTTGAGAGCTTCTGCTTATATGTCGCTAGTAGTACCAGCGAGGCTTTGCCAAAACAAAAAACACCCCCAAATTACTTATGGTGGGGTTCGAACCCTGGACGTGGCAGTTACAATACTTATGGTGGGGTTCGAACCCTAGACGTGGCAGTTACAATACTTATGGACAAATAAATTGTAACAGAGGCAGTATATAATTTACGGGTACAAATACCTCGCTACTAGTACTAGCGATGGAAAATAAATGCAAAAAAAGAGTTCTACTACTAGCGATTGACTCATAAAAAAAGTCCATATTTACATAATAAATATTTATAGTACAAATACTATTTTTAATTTGAATGTTTATTATAAAATAAATATATATATTTTTAATTTGAAATTAGATTAATTATTTACTTGATGAAAAAATAAGTAATTTAAAAATTAAGAAGGTAATTTATTTTTTTAAATATTATTTTTTTAAAATGTATAAGTAATTTAAGAAGGTTAATAACTATGGTACTAATGGTTGTGAACTCGCTAATACTACTACCTCACCTAATACTACTACCTCGCTAGTACTACTACGAGGCATTTATTTTCCAACTTCCCCCTGGCGCCGAAACATAAAACATAAAAGATAAAAGAAAACTTTTAAAAAAAACATAAAAGAAAACTTTGCATATGGTATGGCTCCAACCCTGGACCTTGTTGAGATGAGGTTAGTTTAGTATTTATTAAATTCTGAAATTTATTAATTTTTAAAAATATTATTATGAATATAAATTTATTATTTTTAATTTATATGATAAAATTTGAAAAAAAATTAAAATATTATAAATATATTTTTTTAAATATATAATCAAATATATATAATTTTCAAAATAATATATTTTTTATAAAAAAAATATAAGTAATTTAAGAAGATAAATAAGTATTAAGTATGTTAGTTCCACCTCGCTAGTATTACTAGCGAGGCTGCCAAACACTTGGAAAAACTACTACTGTGTGTTACCTTATTTTATTTCTTTTTCAATTATAAAATTTGAAAAAAATTTAAAATTAAAATTTTAAAATATATAATATAATATATTTATATAATTTTCGAAATTATATTATTTTTTAAAAAAAATATGTTGCCGTGGCTCCACCTCGCTAGTATTACTAGCGAGACTGGTCTCAAACATAGTCAAACACACCTGCACACGTACTATACTATGCTAATGCAACTTGCAGTAGAGTTGATCTCCACCTCGCTAGTACTACTAGCGAGGCTGGTCTGCTTATTTTTTTTTCAATTCTAAAATTTGAAAAATATTAACAATTAATATATTATAAATATATTTTTTTATAAATTATAATAAATATAATGAAAAATATTATAATATATATTTTTATAATTTCAAATTATATTATTTATTTACTTTTTAATAAAAAAAATAAGTAATTTAAAAATTAACACACCATAAACAAATGTTTGAATATACTTTACTTTTACAACGTAAGAATTTTAAGTAGTACACTACTTCTTATCTTACTAGAATTAATATTTATTTTTATAAATACCTTTTATTAATTTAAAATCTAAATATTCATATTATATATAAATATATATTAATTATTTAATAATAAAATATAGATTATGTAATATAAAATTTTAAATATTCATATTCTCTAAAACAATATATTAATTTATTCTTTTAAAATAATTTAACAGCTCCTTATTTATATTAATATATTACAATTTTCAATATATTTTCATATTTCAACAAAATTTATTATGCTTATTTTAATATTGAATTAATACTATTTAATCTAAATACTGTCAAACTAACTTCTAAATCCTAACCTCTAAAATCTATACCCTATATTCTCCCTATATTCACCTTAAGATTCCCTCTCGCTAGTATTACTAGCGAGTGCCCACCTTCACTTCAAACTCATCCCACACTTGGCCACTTAAATGGCATGGAGTTTATACTACATTTAAGCTCGCTAGTATTACTAGCGAAACATGAGTTCTCGCTAGTATTATTAGCGACCCCTCCTATCTCCGCCGTCCAGTGGTATATGAAACATTTCACACGTATATATATATATATATTCATATATGGCAATTTGGATTGACAACCATTGGAATTATTTTTATGTAGAAGATGTAAAAAAGTAAAATTTATAATAGAAAAAGTAAAAAAAATAATATTTTTAATGAATTAATAAATTTTGACACCTTCCGGAGATGCTGTTAGAGACTTGCATCTATTCTGTTAATTGATGATTGTTTAGGTTAATGGAAAACAGTAAATTTTGTTAATAAAAGATAAGATACTAGGTCAAGCACTAATAAAACAAAATATAAAATTTCATCAGGGAGTTTAATTTGCATATATGATTCTGATGAAGATTTTTCTTTGTTTGTTCCGAAATGAAGATTTAATTATTTTAATATTATATATAAATATATTTAGAATTAATAATTAATAATATATTTATTGTAAATTTTTAATAGTAAACATTGTCAAATATAATAATACATATATTGATAGGAGTACTAATTTAGTATATATAATATATATATATATATATATATATATATATATATATATATATTAAAAATTATATAAATAAATATATTTATACTAAAATTATGTTATAATATTATGTTTATAAATTATTAGTTGATAGAAAATTAATTTTTTAAATATTTATTTATATCTTTAATATAAAATTTTAATTCAAAATATAAAATGCAATAATAATAATAATAATAATAATAATAAATAAATAAAATATTATATTTAGGAACTCCGAAACTCCGTAGAGATGTCTGATCTTCGATTGAAGCGGGGACATAGGTAAAATTTGATCCCGATCACTTTTGAACGGGGTGGAGATAACACCCTCCGGCCCGAATCACCCCGATGCCCATTTAATGATTTAGACTCGTTTCATTTAAAAAAGTTTCTCGTGATTGATTAAAGATGATTTAGTAGTAACTTCAGTTATAAATAAATTTTACAAATAAAATATACAGATAACGGGTGTATTTGGATCTCGAAAATTAGAAGTAAAATTAAATATAATTTATTTTATATTTGAATAATATTAAAAAGATTATTTATTATTTAAATTTTTTAAAAAAATATTTTACTTCCATTTTATCATTACATTTTTTATTTTTTATTTTATATAAAAAATATTTTATCTTTGAATTTTAAAATTTTAAACTAAAGTCTAAGAATATAATTTTGTTAAAATTTTTCGCTTGATAAAATTATGTCACTTTGAATAATCTATTTACAACTAATTCGAATGCATTTTTCTTCTTTGTTTTAATATTCTAAACTTCTGGCTTTTTACATAGATAAACAATAGTAGATAGAAAATATAAAATTTGTACAATTATGTAGAAAAGTTAAAAACTGAATGAACAATTATTCATGGGAACAATAATGTGATTAGCATAAACATATGTTAGTGGTAATAAATCAAATATCAATCACGCATGACAGGGATGGTGAGAGCCACCACTTAACCCAGATGCATATTGTAATTATCGTAATCGGTTAAATTATTATTATTAATGAGTGAAAAAAAAAAAGAATCCTGTTCTTACTTTTGTTTTGTCCCCTCTTCAAACAAAGTGCTTCTCTAACTCAGTTTATCCTGACCCACTAATCTTATCTTGGAACCCTTCTCTTTTTTTGGAAGCGTTGTTCCTGGCTTTAATTCAACAAAAACAACCTTGATCTTGATTTTACTAAATAATTCTTTTCTTCTGTTTCAGTTCTTCTTTTTTTTGCAAATAAAAAAGGACTTTCATATTATTTTCATTAATGTTTAAAATATGTGTTTTGAAGTCCAATATTTTCTATACATGTTAATAAGTTAATTAAAAAAAAAGTTGTGTTTATCTCTTAAATCTTTATATTTATCCATACTTTTTCTCATTTGTGTTATTTATCTTTTCTAGTCTAGTTGAAAAGAACAAAGCTCACAATAGTTGTTTTTCTCGCTTTCAATCCAATGTATATCTGATGTATATCCTTTTTCCTTGGACTTTATTTTCATCCAATAAAATTTTATTATTTGAAATAGAAATATAATTAATAATCTCTATATTTCTCAATCATTTGGGGCCGTTTGTGTATTATTATAAAAATAATAGATCAATTTATAAGTCTTAGAGTGTGTTTGGATCTTGAAAAGTGGAGGTAAAATATTTATGAAGTAAAATAAATTATTTTCTTATACTAGGATTTTACATGTACTATGTACACTTAAAATTATATGACACTTTTAAAAATTTATAAATATAATTAAAATTATAGATTCTTTTATAATCTGAAACATATAAATAAAAGAATAAAATAAAAATTATATTGTAAATGATTAATTTTAAAAAAAGTAAAAGTGAGATTTTAGTTATTAGAAGTCATTGAGATTTTAATTATTAGAAGTTATAGTCTATATTTTTTATTTAATGATATATTTTTTATATTCACCTTTTATTATATTATTATTGAAATTTAAATTGTTAAATAATAAAATTATATATTTTTAAATATATAATTGATAAATTTAATTTACTCGAATTTAATTTATATGTAATTAGTGAAAAATAATAGATCTATTACAAAATTATGTTAAAATAGTTAACTGTTATTATTATTAATTAGAATTTATATAAAAATATAAAGATTGAGAATGTTGTCTAATATCTTATCCACACGGAAAAATAAAATATTATAAATAAAAAAAATATTTATTCTAATATATTAAATTACAATTATATTATTACTAAAATGATAAATTTATAATTGTTAAAATATATTTTTCGGTGTCACTTGACGATAATACTTAGGACTTAAGAATTTAATAAAAATATAAGATATAAATATGCAATTTCAAAAAATAAATATTTATAATTTTGTAATTAATTTTTTATATATAATTTAACATATATATATATATATATATATATATATATATTCTAACAATCATTTTTTTTCTTTTTATAAAATATTTATAAAGTAAAATAAATTATTTTCTTATGTTAGAGGAATATATAAAATTGGAAGTAAAGTAAAAAAATGAAGTATGCAAATGTAACTTCCTACTTTCCTTTTAATTTTATCTTCAAATTTTATTTTATTTTCACATTTTATTTTACTCCATACTTTTTAAAATTCAAACACACCCTTACAAATTAAATATCTTCTATATTACTTCTATTTTTTCACTTACGGTCAATTAAATTCATAGAGAAAAAAGATATAGTAGCTATAAAATAATAATATAGAAAGAGGAGAGGAAAGCATCAATATTGGGAAAGGGGGTCAGAAAACCAGGGATTGTAACTTAGGATCCACGGCGGCTGTCAAAGCAAGGAGTATAAATCGAATAAAGGGGTATTAGTTATCTTGTTTGATACTAAATATATAGCACTTATAGCTTATAAGTTAAAAAAAATAATAGATAGTTTTTTTTTAAGTTTTCACCTATGAACAAGTTTTAAGCTCGCCAAACAGTCCAACTTAAAGTGAGAAAACCACTTTAAGCTCGCCATTATTTTTTTTTCTGCTTATAAGCTAAAGCCACTTATAAGTGATACACAAACATGGCCTATATGTACAAGACTCGTGAGCAGTGTTCTATAAATCCACAATTTGAATGATTAATCATCTGATTAATAGCTAGAAGGTGCCTTATCGATTAATTTTTTTGATTAATCGTTTTTGGGCGATTTTTTTAATATATTATTAAATAAAATTTAAAATAAGTATTTAATTAATAAAATTTAATATATTATATATTATTATATAATATCTAATAAAATAAATATATCTTATGAATAAATATTAGTTAAAACAATAAAATTATATTTAAAAAGTTAAAATAAATATATTAGTATATAAAATTATAATATATTTATATTATTAAATTATATCCAATTAATAATCTGATTAATCCTTCCGATTAATCCTCAATTTTCTGATTAATCACTAGGCGGTCTCTTCGTCAATTAGAATTTCATAGCGGAATTAGGGGCTCATGAAGGAAATGTTGGATAGAGAGAAGAACGGAGAGGTATGGTTAGCTAGGAAAGGGAAAGGTTGAATCTTATCTTGTTTGGTTGGATAATTAACATATGAAAGGATTGAACTCTTGTATTGTTGGATTGGATTAATAGAAATTAAAAATATTTTATTTTATAATTATAACTATTAAAAATAATTTATTAGTTATAATATAAATTATATTTATCTAAATAATTGTACAAATTATTATATATATTAACTAATACTGTTAATTTTTTTTATTTTAAATTATATTAAAATAAATAAATAAATAATTATTGAGAAAGTTATTACATATATTTTTAGTGAAAAATTAATTGTACTTTATATTTCAATAAAATAAAATTTGTTAACTTTAATATTGTTAAGAAATTAATTAATTTATAATTCTTTTAATAAAATTCACACAGAATAGACGTATAATACTATATAAACTTGATAATTTTTTAATACATATACAATTATAATATACCCCTAAAAAATTTATACATATCGTATATATAGATAGATATTTTGAACTATAAAATATATATTATATTATTTATATATAAATTGTTTTAAATTTGTACAATATTATGTATTGAATTTGTATGTAAAATTATTAATTGTATAAACTAAAAAATTAAAAATAAATAATATATATATATATACCTTTTATATATAAAGAGGCAAATAAATGATTTTTTTGGTTCGTCGTTTCAATAAATCATTAATTTTATTAATATTTAAATTAATATTATATATTATTAATAATAAATCTGTTAGTATTAGAATTTAATATTAACAATCGTATATACCTAATATTACTAGAAATTTGTGAACAACATAGAAACCTAATTTAGAAATTATAACTATAATTGGTGGTATATATCTAATGTTGTTAGGATTTTATTAACAACTTATAATCTTTATTTTAATTGGTAAATATATATATATATATATATATATATATATATTTAAAATATTTATTATTATATTAAGATCTACCTAAGAGAATAAGAATCATAATCGTATTTTATCTATTATATTTAAAATTAGCTATAACTTATAATTAATTATCTCATAAATAGTATTATTATTATCTTATAAACACTTAATTTTTTTATTATAAAATAATTTAATAATTCAACATTATATTACATAGATTTTTTTAAATAAATAATTCTAAATTGACTATCACAATAGGAATATAAATTTTTCATGTAATTACTCTTTATATAACCTATTTATTTTATTTTAGAAAAATATACATAAATTTTAATCTTAAAAATATATAAATTATTTATTAAAAGATAAAACATATAACTTTAAACTCTAATTTTAAATATTTATTAATAGACCATGCTGGTAAATTCTAATATAGAATAATATATAAATGACCTAAAAAAAGTATAAATTTTTTAGTATATATATGCACGGTGCATCAAATGGGTAGCCTTCAGCAACATCCCGATTTGAAGTGTTGAAAAGTGTCCATTAGAGCATTCACAATGGGTTCTCTAAACACCACTTTTCCCTATATTTAGAGGATGAATTTAGAGTTTAGGTCAAAAACCTCCCTCCATCCGGTTCTATAAAATAGAGAATAATTTTAGAGTTTAACAGTAATTCTGCAAATATGGGGAAACACTTTTCATCCCTATATTGTATGTATATTGTGTATTGTGTGTAGAGGTGAGAGAAAGAATTAGTAGAATAATAATAATAAGTAGTTAAAATTATGAAGAAGAGAGATAAATAAACAATAAAAAATTATATAGAGATGGATATGGGGAGTGTGATGTAGAAACTTTTTTTTAGTATTTGAGTAAATATAAGGATTTACTATATTTAGTAAGTTTTTAGGGATAAAGATGGAAAAGCTACTACGAATGCTCTTAGAGCAAGTCCAATAAGCTCCTAATCCATTCTATAAATAACTCACTCCTAATATTATCATCTCCAATAACACTCTCTATATTGTGTCTTTATTTATTATTATAATATTATATGTATTATATATTTTAAGAAGAAAATAAAAAAGAAGAAGAAGTAATTGAATATATTATTAAAATATTATATAGAGAGTAAGGAAAGCCTAAGCCTCCCTCATTGTTAATAAGGAGAAAACAATACTCCTAAGTCTTCCTCCTTGTTATTTTAACTAAGGAGCTCATATAAGTAAATCTACTGGACTTGCTCTTAGTTATTAAAAATTCATCCCGCTCTAACCTCTCTCTAAGCCCGGACAAAGTTAACCCTTATTATTACACAGGTCTTTCAAACGCGGGTTCTTGAGTTTATTCTAACATTTATCAACCTAATCCAACCCTCTTCAACCATCCATCCAAACAACCCCTTACGGATTTGAAAACCTATTTTTACTTTGTAAACAAGTAATCAAGAAGTAGGTAATTGTTGCAATAAAATGGTAATCCAATCCAACAAAAAGTAGTAGCAGGAATTAAATGAGTTAAACACTTGTAGAAATAACAAACCATAATCTTATATTCTTTTTATATATTAACATGTAAAAGAGAAAGAAAACAAAAAAGGAGTCTTACGAAAATAATTATTTGTGAAGGACATGAGGAGATTTGTATCACTGAAAGTGAAGAGGCGCATAGGTGAGGTGGGGAACATGTCCAGTGTGCGTCTACCATTATTTAGTTACTTTGTGGAATTCTCATATCTTGAAATCTAATATCTTGGGCGTGCGTGTGTATATATTATTATTATTATATATTATATATATATATATAATATTTCTATATATCTTGATCCGATCCGGTCTATTTCCCACCATACATACACCAAGACAGGGTCCTCATTCATGCGCTCGTGCATGAATAATTTTGTGATTTGGAATTTGTCTAAACTTCACGAATATCCACAAAATTATTATTCCCTCTGTTTGTGTTTCTGTAATCTGTTTCTCAACATAGGTAGTTTTAGAATATCCATCTATTTATTTATATTATATTATATTATATTTCTAAAAATAATAAATATTAATATTGTTCTCAAATTTCTAACTTGTTCTTATTTTCTTTTCATAATTCATAATCTATAATCTATAATAGATTAAAGTGATACAAGTAAAACTGCTTAAGAGGGCTCGAGTTTCTAAGCACTTCGCTGTCCAGCCAAATGTTTGGGCTTTGGGAGTTATTTTTGACTCAAAATAGTAATCCTGTTTACATAGAGAATCCATTCTTCAGTCTCCGCCCTCTTTCTCCACTTCTTCTTCCAACCAAAATTGTCCAGTCTTCTACATTCAAAATTCTTATTCCAATGCACTCAGTTTCTTACCACCTAATCATTTCTTTTGTCAGATTTCACCACCCACACTTTGACATTTGAGAGCCTTGACTGCCCGTGTTTTATTTCTCGATGTACGGATTCCCTCTGTCAAGTGTTAACCAACCAACTTACACCCTTAATCTTTTATCCGGCCCATAAACTCTTCCACTTTATTCATTTTGTATTTTTATGGGTACAGTACAGCTTTCTCAACATCATCTCATATTCATGCCTCATAACCAAATCAAGAAGAGGGTTCCACAGATCTACAAAATCAATCATCCACAAGGTCCACATCCATCACCTCACTTTAACTTCCTACCCTTACCCCTTACTTAAATAATTTACTGTTAGATGATCATTTCTTGAGAAAATCATATAAATGAATCATATTTGTGAACGGGTACTTGCACACAAGGGTCCCTATAGTTTCATTTTTCGTGCAAATGTACAATACAACTTCATCATTCAACAGGTTAAACACACATGTTAGTATGTTACAACTAATGTAGAGGACTTAGCACCAAAACTTTAGTCTCAGCAAACCAAACAATTATTACATATACAATCATGAAAGTTAAAAAAAAATACTCAACTTGTGCACGTACGTATGTTCCGCAATAAAGGGGTCTCCCATGTGTTGTTCATGTTCTAATCAAGTTGTACTCATATGGAACCAAAACCCGAAGGCTTATATTCAACTATTTTAATCTCATTTGGATTCGGAAAGGCATGCGTTCAAACTGAGTTGTAACAGAGAGCAGACAACACCATTGATTGAATAAGTAAAAATATATCGACAAAAGTTATACTCTCCCTATGCAAGTATGTATAACTACTAATATTTAGCTTTCTCACTGTTGCAGATATCTCTACAACTTTTATCCTTACTATCAACCCTGCACATATACTTCTGGTTCCTTTCTTTATAAACTAAAGCAGCATATACTTACATTTTGCTAAAGACTACTAGCCTTCTGGCTTGCTTCTGCAACATATTGGATTCTGTATGGATCCTGTTAAAGGTTGCGCTCCTTTAAATCAGAAGAACGACAATGA
>JAUEJK010167053.1:0-10854 GCA_032274865.1 Eryngium alpinum
CAAGAAAGAAAAGATAAGGTAAAGATAATTACCATCTAAATAGGATTCTAATTCCTATTATAGATCTGAAAACCTAAATCGCGCCTATATAAAGAGGATTAATTCTCATAATCAGGTACGTAATTTTAGCTCCAATTCAGAGATTTTACTCATATTACTCCGTTACTTATTCTTGCACCCGAGTTCTCCCGGTGGACCACCACCACCGGTTTTTGTAGGTTTTCTGACGGTCGTTTGAGGAGATTGTCTACGAAGCATCCGGTAATCAGGTAACTTACTTTTCTGATCCGTATTATTTGACGCCGTCTGTGGGAAGCATACAAGAAGTCATAAAACAATGGTCAACAAACTTGATTATCCTATTACTCTTAATCCGACCATACCGGGAGCTCCACCTCCCTTCGTTGCTCCACCGCAACACACGCACTATAGTGCTCGAACTACCCGGACCAATAGTGATGACGCACAAGAGATCCCTACATGAGGAACTAACCCCACTCCCGAAGAGTTGGAGAAAAGAAAGAAGGAACATGAAGGAAAAAAGTTACAACTCCTAGCTGACTTGGAGGCTCTAGAAAAGGAGCAGTTGGAAGATGGAAGGAAGTATGGGGCAGACACAACCCTATTGGGAGAGAAAGCAAATCCCCGAATCACGGCTCAGGTTGATCAAGGTGAGAAAACCCTAGCAGAAACAGGCATGGAAGCTATAATTTCTAGGGTGGTGAAGGAGTTCCTAGAAAAGGAGAAAGTTGGAGATAAGAGTAAATCCAAGGAGAAATCTAAAAATACAGCCACTTCTAGAGTGTGAATGGATGAGGTATGTAATGTTGAAGTCATCAATCGAGACACCGCTAATCCGGACCCCTTGTTAACTGACGAGATCATGAAAGTAAACTTATCCTCGAATGTGAAGATCCCAACGATTAAGAAGTATAATGGGAAGGGAGACCCCAATGCTCATGTTCGGTCATTTAACGACGCCCTATTATTGCAGCCCATTAACGATGCCACCAAGTGCCGAGCTTTTCCGGCCACTCTTGAGGAAGACACACAAAGATGGTATGCTGGATTACCTCCTCGATCTATAGTATCCTTCTCTGACCTTGTTCAGAAGTTTACCAGTCAATTTATTAGCGGTAAGATGCATGCTCGGAGCTCTGAATCTTTGATGAATATTATCCAAAATCCGGGAGAAACGTTGAGAGAGTACATCGATCGGTTCACTAGTCAAGTTTTGAAGGTAGCAAATCTGAATCAATCTGTGGCCATAGTAGCCATGCAACGAGGGACCGCCAATGAGGCTTTTCAGATGTCGGTGGCAAAGAAGAAGCCATCCAATATGCAGGAGTTGCAAGACAGAGCAGGTAAGTATATATCAACAGATGAGATGTTAAAGAAGATATTGAATCAAGAGGATGACAAGAAATGCAAGGAGGTTGAAAGCAGTGAGAAGGGCCTAAAGAAGTCCAGAGTGGAGGTACCCTCACGAAGATTGGATAATAGGGGTAAAATGTATTCCCCCTTGAATACTACTCGAAGTCAGATCCTTATGAAAATTGAGAAAGAGCCCTATGTCAAGTGGCCACAAGAGATCAAGATAGATTTGTCCAGGAAAAACAAGAACTTCTATTGTCATTTTCACAAAGATTACGGTCATGACACTAAAGATTATCGAAATCTCAAAGATGAGATTGAGTTCTTGATCAAGAAGGGATGTTTGGGAAGGTTTGAGAAGAAGGAAACATCTGGCGGAGAGTCCAAAGAAAGGAATCAGAACTCCCAGGGAGGAGGTCAGACAAGGGGGGCACCAATCATGATCATTGAAGGAGGATCCAGTGTGTACGGAACAAACCACAGATCTCAGAAATCTTATATAAGGGAGGTTATGAATATTGGAGAGCCGAGCAAGAGAGCTCGAATTGAACAGGTGATTTCTTTCGACGATCAAGATATGGAGGGAATCCAATATCCTCATGAAGATCCTTTTGTTGTAATGCCTGTAATAGGGAACACACCGGTTATGAAGGTATTGATAGACATAGGAGCGTCGGTGCATATTCTCTTTCATGGCGTCTTTTTGAAGATGGGCTACCAGGATAATCAGTTGACACCCTCAGCCATATCCATATTTAGATTCACTGGATTGGAAGTACCTATTGAAGGAACCGTCAAGCTTCTAGTTACTTTAGGACAAGGGTCTACTGAATCAGTGCAGATGGTGACTTTCATGGTGGTAAAAGCGTCGTTCGCTTATAACACTATACTAGGGAGAGTGGCTCTACACCAATTTAAAGTTGTTGCTTCTACTTATCATCTGAAGGTAAAATTCCCGACGGAGAACGGTGTAGGCACCCATTCTGGAGATCAAAAGATCGGAAGAGCTTGTTCGGTGGAAGCTATCAGAAACGGAACCACTAGGGGGTAGGTGTTGTACTTACAGGATCGAGAAGAAGAGGAATCTTGAGAAAACCCAAGCCGGGGGGTTATCCCCATGATGGGAAAGCCATGGAAGATCGATATCAAGGTAGCCAACTTAATGCTAGAAGGAGTCCTGGTAGATGAGGGGAAGGCTTTAACGTGTTGTAACTGTAAACGTGTTGTAACTAGAAGGAGTCCTGGTAGATGAGGGAAAGGCTGGTAGACACCTTTAGTCGGATGGGATATTTGGATATCCATTTGTGTGAAAATAATGAGGCCATCTTTGGTCTAGGAAACAAGGAAGTTTGGATAGAGGGAAGTATTCCCTTAGCTGTAACTTTGGAAACATCCCCATATCAAGTCACTTGAGTGATGACCTTCATGGTTGTTAAGGCGAGGGCGACCTATACTGCTTTGGTGGGGAGACCAATGATGCGAGAGTTCAAGGCTAGGGTCTCTCATGTGGATGCTACCTTAAGTTTTCCTACTCATGAAGGAATTGGAGAGATTCAAGGCTACGTGTCGGAAGATCCTAATAAAGAGGTGTCACTTGTTAATCAGGGAGATAGTGAATTTCCACGGATGAAGGCGGTGACTTACCGACGAACTCTTGAGGGGAGCAAGGAATTAAACAGTCCATTTACGAAAAGAGTTCAAAAGATGGAGTTACCTGAAGATTTTGATACCAGCCACTTGCCTTACTATGATGGGATGACTGATCTAATACTCCATCTGCAGGAGTTGTCTCGAGTGCTAGATCATGGAATAGCTGAAGACCTCAAGTGCGAGATAATCCCCTTAACCTTGGAAAGGTTGGCATATCGATGGTATGAGAAGTTACCCGAAGAAAGTTTATGCTGTTATTGGGATATGAAATGAAGGTTCGTGTAAGCCTTTGGTGATTACAAGTGGTGTTCGAGTATTCATGTCAAAGGAAGAAGGATGTGGAGAGCATCTGGGAAGTGCATGCACCTTTTTATATTTTATGAGTTTTATTAGGCCTTGAAGCCCGAAAATAATGTCATGTAGACCACGTTTGGATAGATATTTAAGTAGGTGTATGCACCATTATTAAGAGTTATTAATTTTGGAGTATTCTTTATTTAAGAGAAAGTGATTTGGATTCTACAATTTTTATTAATACTTAGAACACTGGATAAAGAGAAATCTATTTTATTTCAAGTAAATGATGATTAAATGATGTAGTGGGACCACCTCCCACCGGTTTTTGCAGGTTTTCCGGCGATCATCTGAGGAGCTTCAGGAGATCATCTTCTGGGTTTCTTCTAATCAGGTAATTCGAAACTTTACTTCGTTATTTTGATCTTTAACACATGAGTACAATTAATATAAAAAAAGGAGGTAAATCTAAGGGGTTTCCTCCCCCGAAGATTCCTCGGTATCCGGGGGAGCTTCGACCTCCTCCATGGGGCAAGGTAAAGAGCGCAGATCCGCGGAGGGTATCATCCTTCCAAGAGAATGCATCACCGAGTCACAACTTTCTTTGTATTCCCGGGAGTAAATCCCCTCAGCAGTCTTTTTCTTCCTCTCCTTATATGCCTCCGACTTGAGAAAATGTTGAATAACCCTTTGATCGTGGGCCTTCTTCTCGCGCCAGAGGCGGACCTCTTCCTGGCCTAGAGTCTGTTTCTTCTGAAGAAGCTGTTCAGTCTTAGTTTCGGCGGAAGAAATCTGAGTCTATAGTTCAGACACCTGGAGGTTGTTCTTGGTAGAAGTATCCCATAGTTGGTCAATTTGATGAACGCCAGCCTGGAAATAGCTGTTCAACTGCAAGAAAGAATATAGAATATTAGTATCACTGCAGAATGAAGAATTGGTGTTATGAGATAGGTCACATATACTGATGAAGGAAGGGGTCGAAGAATCCATCAGGTTTTTATCCCGATGAGTGATAGAACCCTCGGACCACTCTATGGCAGATTGGGATCGACCATCACTGAGTCTTTATTGCGGATCCCCCAATTGCTAGAGAATATGACGTCCTCAGAAGGGGAGGCAGACCCTGAATAATTCTGGTGGCGGAGGGCTTTCTTAGAGTCACCACCAAGAGGAGCCTCCTCTTGTGAAGCATAGCTCTAACGAGCTCCACAAGTGAAAAGAAATAGAAAAAATGTCAGTCCATAGAAGATATATGACAATTAAACCAAGAAAAATGATTAAGGATATTACCTTCCGGTAAAAGGTTGCTCAGCTCGAGCTTCTAGTATTGCTCTATCCCCGGGATAGACATATAGTGGACGGAGGCGCCACCTTCCTGGAGAAGCTTCACTGTCTCCTCCTCTTCGAGGCTCAGCTTCAATTGCTTGACCAGGCCTTCGTGGGCCGCACCAAAGGATGTTCGGAATCGGGACTCCCATTGCCCTGACCTCCAGTGAACAAATAAATATTCCGACTTCTAGCTCTTGAGAGACTCGGCATAGAAGCGGTGGCAAAGATGGGAGAAGTGTTATTACAATGTTGAATCGTAATCCACCCCTCAAGAGGGGCGCAACTTTTAAACTTGAAGATTTTTCTGAAGATGCCCATATCGGGCTCAATTTCTTTCAGCTTACACAACCCCATAAAGGTATGGATATTTTTGTATCCGTTGGGGTGCAGCTGGGCGGGGGAAGTGCGTGCCTCAGCTAGAAGGCGGCAGGTGAAATGGTGAAAATGGTGAAAGGGATGCGGAGCCCCAAAAGAAGGGACTCCTTGAAGATACAAGGGATACCGTTCCATTTTCATGGAAGGTCGGTAGGAGTGGGAATGACTACCTCGTAGTCATCCTTGATATCGAAAGTCCGAGCCAAGTGCACGATCTCCTCAGAGGAAAGAGAGCTAGGAAGCATGCTAGACTCCGGATTGAGAGTGGCAGGAAAAACGATTTGAGGAAGAGCTAGTAGTTCTTCCACAGAGTTTCTGGAAGAGTGAACAAGAGGAATTTTGGGAGCACCCATTCTTGCTAAAGAGATTTGAGAGAGAATATGAAAATGATATTATTCTTTGATGCAAATGTAATGAAGAATGGAGATATGAATCATATATATAGGAAAGGAGGGAGACAGACAATCACCTAGTGGACCCAATATGTCGTATTAACTATAAAGAAAACACCCAAAGAGGTGTAAATAATGAATCCTTGGCGTGAAATGCCTCGAGAAGTGATGATATACTTAAAAATAGTACGAAAAGAGCGAAAATGGGAACCCCTTGCGTGCAACGTCATGAGGATGTACAAAGAGAAGTATAAAAATGCCTAAGAGGTAAGGAAATATACTCCTTGGCGTATAACGTCAAGGGGGTATGGTGATACGAGAAAATAAAACGCCATAGGCGTATAATCAAGAACCTCTTGGCTTGAAATGCCAAGAAGGGGGTAAATAATCGTAACGGAAATGCCAAGAGCATAGAATTTGAACCCCTTGGCTTGAAACACCAAGGAGTGAGTGTGGGGAAAAGGCTAAAATGCCACACATGTGGAAAAAGTAATCTCCTTTGCTTGAAACGCCAAGAAGGGCAGTTGCTATTGGCTCTAAAATTCCAAGGTTGGGATGAAGTATGACTCCTTGGCGTAAAACACCAAGGAGAGATGATTTCTACCTATTGTAAAATGCCAAGTAAGGTAAATACAGAACTCATTGACGTCAAAACGCCAAGGAGGAGTGTTATGTGATCCTTCAAAAAGACCAAAACCAAGGAAAAGGAAAGCTCCTTGGTGTAGAACGCCAAGGAGATATGTTTTCTTCTTGTTAAAAATGTTAAGAATGGCAAAACTACACCTCCCTTGGCGTCTAATGCCAAGGAGAGTAGGTGAGTACAGGCAGGTTTCCGTAAGCCCTGATTTTTAGTGAAAACATAGTCATATTTTTACGAAATAAATTACCCCAAAAATAGGGGGAAAATGTAGTGGCCCAAAAATAGGGTCCGAAATATTAGAGCCCAATGAGGCAGGATCAAGATCTAGAAAGAAGAAAACTTGAGTTAAATAAGCCCAATACGGCAAAGCCCAAAGAGGAGGACTCAAATAAGGAGGTGCAGAAACTCTAGAATAAAGGAACGAATAAATCTGAATAAGTAAGTAAATCCTAAAGGTAAATCAAGTAATGATTCCTTGTGAGGGTAGAAAACCTTAATCTTGGGTGGCAAGAAAGAAAAGATTAGGTAAAGATAATTACCATCTAAATAGGATTCTAATTCCTATTAGAGATCTGAAAACATAGATCGTGCCTATATAAAGGGGATTAATTCTCATAATCAGGTACGCAATTTTAGCTCCGATTCAGAGATTTTACTCATATTACTCCGTTACTTATTCTTGCACCTGATTCCTCCCAGTAGGACCACCCCCCACCGGTTTTTATAGGTTTTCTGGCGGTCGTTCGAGGAGATTATCTATGAAGCATCTGGTAATCGGGTAACTTATATTTCAATCCGTAACAGTTCTGTTTGATACATTCGATGTTAAGAGATATCGGTGTTCATGATTTCTATGGAGGTGATGGCGATGGTAGTAGTAGATTGGAAGAATTTCTAAATAACAATGTCTATGAATTCTATAATAATCTTGCGAATGATGCTGTAGTTCTTATCTATCCCGGTTAAACAAAGTACATAAGATTATCATTTATTACGAAATTATTATCCTTGAAAAGCATGTAACATTAGAGTGACAAGGCTTTTGAAGAGTTGTTAGTACTAACTGGTGATATCATTCCGGATGACCATGTGTTACTGGATTCGCACTATAGGGTGAAGAGAATCTTAAGAAGTTGATGTTATGATACGAAAAAAATTGATGCTTATCCAAATGATTGCATGTTGTATTATGCTTCAGATAGCGGTAGAGATTTTCGTAGTATTTGTTGGGAGTGTCGTTACAAACCTAATACATGAAATAGTGGTAAGAATATAGGAAAGAAGACATTAAGATACTTTCCACTTATTCCTCAACTTCAAAGATTATTCATGTCCGCAAAAACGGCTAAGAAGATGATGTGGCTTAAGAAAAGGGAGAGAAAACTAGGAGAAATAAGTCACCATCCGAATGCAGATGAGTGGAGAATGTTTGGTCATCGGTATCCGAACTTTGTTAGAGAGATCCTTAATGTATAGCTTGCGCTTGCAACCAATGGTAATTAAGGGGCAAAAGTATATTCAGTATGGCCGGTAGTGATTATCGTGTACAATCTTTTTCCTTCAACGTGTATGATGGAACCTTATATATTTTTGACATCTCTAATTCCCGATAAGCAAAGTTTAACAAAAGATATCAATTTTTATCTAAGACCTCTTGTGGAAGAGTTGAAAGAATTGTGGGGAAAAGGGGTAATAACGTATGATCAATCCTTAAAGGAAAATTTTAAATGAGAGCGGCAATTTTGTGGACTATTAATGATTTTCCTACTTATGGCATGGTTAGCGGGTGGCCGACACACCGGTAATTATCGTGTCCAGCTTGTGGGTAATGTTCATTTTATAGAACAAAACGGGCATTTTTAGAGAGAAACAACTCAATGCGCAAGAAAAGTACTTGACTTTTAAGTATCGAGAATATAATGTTTGCCAGACGTCCGAGCGGTGCATCGTTGTTGAGTTTTTTAGAGCATAATTTTCGCCACCTAAAAACGCGAATGGGTCCACCAAAGCACCCGTGTATGGAAGAGAACACAATTAAACACATAAATTAATTTTTTTTAGCTTCCATATTAGTCTTCTTTATCCCTCTGACATTGTATTGATATGATGTACATTGAAAAAAAATATATTCGACAATGTGTTTTACAAAATAATTAATGCTAGTGGCAAGTCAAAGGATCACAAAAAAGCTCGTTCGGATTGCAAACTTTTAAATATTCATCCATAGTTGTGTATTTCAGATAGTCAAGGAATGCCAAAAGCTTGGTACACACTTACCAGAAAATAACTAAAACTTTAATGTTAGTGGGTACATTCGTTGGCTTTTCTAGACTGATACGTCTCGAACATCGCATGGTGCAATAAAGTTAACCAAGTAAAGTTTCAAGGTTTCGAAACTCATGACTGTCATGTTTTTAAGCAAAAGTTGTTGACGAGTGCTATCTGTGAGCTTTTGCCACAAGATATTGTGGAGGCCCTATCATCACTTTGTAATTTTTTTAATCAATTTGCTCGAGTATGATCCTCCATACAGATTTGGAATTGTTGTAGAAATCCATCGCGAAGATACTGTGCATATTGGAAATCATTTTTCCACCGAGTTTTAATAAAAAATAAATGTACTTGTATTGCGAAATTAAAAGCAAATTTGAGAACAGAAAAATAAGAACACAATACAAGGATTTTATTTACAATATATAAATATATAATTAAAGATTTTACCTTTCACCAAACTAATGGTACTTCAAAGTTTCACAATCTCTGTTATAAGATTTCTCTCACAAGTTCATTTTAACAATGCAAAAGATAAGCTTACGAATAGAAGTTGGAACTATTAAAATACTACTACTTTTTCAATACTAACTAAGACAATAAAATTGTCTATTTTCTAGCGACTTCCAAATCTGGTAACTCCATAACTTGCAGTGGAACACGTCTTGTGGTCCACATCTTCAGTTATTGATCTTATTCGTGGTCCTCACCAAACTGTTTTGTGCTCAACCTTTTGTCTTTGAAAAAGTATCCATTTCTTAGTTGTATCTTTTCCCCTAAGTAAATTGTAAAAGTAAACAATCACTTTAACTTGCAAGCTTTATAACAAAAAAGTAAATGTAGAAGTATTTTGGCAGTGCTTCGATAAACAATGAATTCTATCCACCGCTAATATCTTCTCGATCCACTGGTGACATTTATCCACCAATATGACTAAATTATAGACTAAATATCAACTGGTAATACAAAAACTGAACAATCCACTGCCTATACAAAGTTTATTATTATCAGTGGAACACTGGCCAAATAACTCTTAACCACTTCCCATACAATTATTTTATTATATCAGTGGTAAAGTTACAAAGCTTTATTCAATACCAAGAGGAAAACTGACAAATTTAAAACTATATTAGCGCTAAATCACAAAACTAGTAGTGCTTATTTTGCGAACATACATCAGTGTTTAAATATTAAACACAATAAATCATAGCAATTTTGTAGAGGGGGGATGAATACAAAACTATGTAACTTTTTCTGCCTTTTTACTTTTACAATCTTTGAATACAGAAAAGAAAATAAGATTAAACGACAGAGAAACTTTGAACATATTCAAAATAGAAATCAACAACAAGGATATCAAAGCTTAACTTCGATTAAAACTTTGAAGAATTTTTCTGAGACAAACTGACAAGTTTTCCCAGCTACAAATCTGCAATACAAAGATGTAGCTTCAAATACAAAGCAAGCTTCACAAATACTCTCTATTTTTTTTCTGCGATTCAGAGCTTCTCTCTTGTTAAGTAATTTTCTCTCTCTCTATAAATACTCTCTCTTAAGAACTCTTCTGTTACAGAGTACAAAATGACTATTTATACAAGTAAAGATAGAATACAACTTATCCCCTTATGGTGTGGACCACTTCAATTATCCCCGTATGGTGTGGACCACTTTGATGTTGACAGACTGTACTCTCCATTCATTTTCCTTGTTTAGCTAGACCATCCATTGCCACCTGTACTTTGGACCACAAATTCCCTTCCAAATTCTGAATTTTCATAACAGAATTGAGGCTTCTTTTTCAAGTAATTCAGTAGAAGCAATGATTTAAAAGTAGCAACTTTATCTACGTATGAAGATCATTAACCCTTGATGAAATATTCCTATCCGGGGATAAATACTCTTATCCCCGTATGACTTCAACACTTGACTTTTTGATTCCCTGACAATGTAGCATGCAATTCCATGGCAAACAGTTAATGTAAAGAGACTATATATGTCTAGGATGACTTAGTTTGCATTAACAATTACAATTTGACACTTGTATACTATTGAGTTTACAAGGTCCTTATTTTATATAGTGTTCTATAAATTATGTACAAGTCTGAACACTTATTCACTGACTAAGTTAAGACATTATCATCATTAACATAAACTTACTTAACATTAAACATCATCATTTAATATTTTACTAACTGTTAGGAATAAGTCAGTTAATAAGAATTTGATGATGTATAGATTAGTAAACTGATGGTAGAATACGTAGTACATTTAAATCAGTTAATTTATAAATTACATTTGTTCATGTAACAATGTAGTAGTTCTAAGTCCATGTGTAGTATGTGCACAATGTCTAGCTATGACAACACTAAGCAAATGGGAATTGGGTGCACACATGCATGGGGGATAATATTACATCAGGCAAATCTCAAAGAAGCTGGTGAAGGGTAAACTACTGGTGAACCAGCAGATTCAAGAAGCTGCACCAGTTGATTCCAAGTCAAGCTCAGGAGCAGTTTTGAAGCAACCAGT
>JAUEJK010167269.1:0-10852 GCA_032274865.1 Eryngium alpinum
TTACTTGCACCCCAAGACTATGAATCATTATATGATTTACCTTCCGGATTTGTTCCCTTATTTAATTAGGGTTTCCGCATATTTATTGCCGTATTGGGCTTAGTAGGGTATTATCCATCTTATTATTTGGGCTTCCTTGCTCCAATTTAGATCCAGTCCGATCCGAATAATATTCAATTAATATTCGAAAAATATAATTATTTGGGTCGACCCTATTTTTGGGGCCCCATACACATTGTATCTTTCCGTAAGCTAATGTTCTTCTTTGTTACAGCGGTGGAGCTAGTCAGTCCTATGCTTCACAAGAGGACAATCTGGGCGGAGGCTCCTCTTGTCAGTAATTCTAAGAAAGTCCCCCGCCATCAAAGTGTATCTGAATCCGGTTCTCCTTCTGATGATGTCATCTTCTCCGGCAACTCAAAAATCCGGAATAAGGATTCTGTACTGGGCCAACCGATGCTTGCTCAGGAGTGGTCTGATGGATCCATCACACCTCGTGATAAGAACGTGATAGAGTCTTTGACACCCTCCAAAATTAGCCAAGAGGGAGCTCAATCCTTGGCTCGGGTAAATGCTTTACCTTATCTATTATATTTACTTATCTTTATGCCTTGGGACTAATCTTTTCTTTTTTCTGTGCTAAACTGTTACTTCCAAGCAGGCGTCCACCAAATAGATCATTTGTTGGCTGCATCTAAGCAGAATGAACTCCGGGAGTCCAAGTTGAGGGCCCAGATTTCTGCTTCTTCAGCTCAAGCTGAAAAGATTCTTCAGGGGAATAAGAATCTAGAGGAGGAGGGAGACCGACTTCGACGCGACACACGAACGCATAATATACAAATCATTCGAGGTTTTCTTGCTTCAGATGCATACTAGCGGAGGAAGGCGGTGACAGTCGAGAGGATGCGTTCACGGGTGTACAATGAGTGCTATGATTCGATGATACGCTCTCTTGAAGAGTTGCTTCCTTCAGTGGATCTTATTACTTTGGGTTACCCCGTGGATAGAGATGATGCTCCTTCTGACACTGATGAAGAGTTTCATTGGGCGTAGTTTATGATTTGTATTGTTTGTACCTTGTACTCCTTATTTGGAATGAAATAAAATCAATTTCTTTGCATCCAAATTCTTAATATCGTCTAAAGTTATGAATTCTAAATCGGATTCTCTTATTTATATGAATACTCCAAAAGATAATAGTCTCCTAATAATGGTGCATACACCTACTTAAGTTTCCAATAGCATACATGACCTTGATTTAATAAAATTTGTAAAAACTAAAACAGAGGATTGATGCACTGTCCAGGTGCGCTCCACATCCCTCTTCCTTAGATAAGAACAAGTTCTCGCTTGAACACCACATGTAATCTCCAAAGGCTTCAACGAACCTTTGCTTCATGTCCCTATAACAACAAACAACCTCCTCGGGCAACATTTTTCATACCACCGATAAACCAACTTCTCCAAAGTCAATGGAAGTATCTTGCACTTGAGATCCTTATATATTTCTTGTCCCAGCACTTGAGACAACTCTTGTAGGTGATGTATAGGATCGTTCATTCCTGCGTAGTACGGCAGGCGGCTCGTATCAAAGCCTTCAGGTAGCTCCATTGCTTGGATCCTCTTCGTGAATGGCATACTAAACTCTTTGCTCCCTTTCAGAGTTCGACGAGTGTGTGATGCCCTCATCCTTGAAAATTCATTACCTATGTCATAAACAGGCTGTACTTCTCTTCTAGTTACGTTTGACGCATACCCTTGAATTTCTTTCGTTCCTTCCCGCGTGGGAAAACTTAAAGTAGCATTTACATGAGAAACCCTAGCCTCAAACTCTCGTGTCATTGGTCTTCCCAATAAAGCATCATAGGTTGTCTGTGTCATTACAACCATGAAAGTCAACATCTGAGTAACTTGGTAAGGGGATGTCCCCAAAGTAACAGCCAAATGAATGTTTCCCTCTACCCAGACTTTTCTATTTGCCAGGCCAAAGATGTTCCCATTATGCTCACACGGATGCATATCTAAGTATCCTAATTGACGAAAAGTACCATAGAATAACACGTTTACCGATTTCCCTTCATCCACTAAGACTCATTCCAACATCATGTTCGCCACCTTGATATCAATTTTCCATGGTTCTCCCATTCGTGGTATAGTTCTTTGAACTATTTTTCCACGAAGGTTTCCTCCTTGACAATCATTCAAGTACAATACTTGCACCCCAGTGGTTCCGCTTCTGATAGCTTCCACCGAACATGTCCTTCTGATTTTCTAATCTCCTGAATGAGTGCCTACTCCATTCTTTGTTGGAAATTTTACCTTCAAGTGATATGTGGAGGTAACGGTCTTGAATTGATGTAGAGCAATTCTCCCAAGTATAGCATTGTAGGCGGACGATACCTTTACCACCATAAAGTTCGTTGCATTGATTCGGTAGAACGTTGTCCCAGTGTGACTGGAAGCTTGACGGTTCCCTCGATAGGGACCTCCAGCCTAATGAATCCAAATATGGATACGGACGATGGTGTGAGTTGGTTTTCCTGGTAACCCATCTTCCGAAAAACTCTATAAAGAGTACATCTATGGATGCTCTAATGTCTACTAACACCTTCATAATGGGAATGTTGTTTATCATGGGCATGATGACCAATGGATCTTCGTGAGGATACTGAATCCCCTCCATGTCTCAATCGTCAAAGAAATTACTTGCTCGATGCGAGTTCTCTTATTTGGCTCACCGATGTTCAAGACCTCTCTCATGTAGGCTTTCTGTGATCTGTGGCTCGTTCCATACATGCTTAATCCTCCTTCAATCACCATGATGGGTGCCCCATGTGCTTGATTTCCTCCCTGAGGGTTCGAGCCTCTCTCATTGGACTCTCCAATAGATGCATCATTCTTCACAAATCTTCCTACACGTCCCTTCTTGATCAGGAACTCGATCTCGTATTTGAGGCTCCGGTAGTCCTCCGTGTCATGACCGTAGTCCTTATAAAATCGACAATAGTAATTCTTATTTTTCTTAGCGGGATCAGTCTTGGTCTCTTGTGGCCACTTGACGTAGGGTTCTTTCTCAATCTCAATGAGAATCTGACTTCGAGTAGTATTCAAGGGAGAATAAGTATTACCCCACTTCTATGTTCTTTTGGAGGGCACCTCTATCCTTTTCATTGCTTTCGACTTCCTTATGTTTCTTACCCTCATCAGGGCTGACTATCTTCTTTAGCGTCTCCTCAGTCGAGATATACTTACTAGCTTAGTCCTGCAATTCCTGCATGTTGGATGGCTTCTTCTTGGCCAATGACATCTGAAAAGCCTTGTTGGTCGTCCCTCGCTGCATGGCTACCATAGCTACTGATTGATTCTGATATGTTACCTTTACAGATTGGCTGATGAACCGATCAATGTATTCCCTCAAAGTTTATCCTGATCTTTGGACAATATTCATTAGGGACTCAGAACTCCTCGCATGTGTCTTCCCACTAATGAATTAGCTCATAAACTTCTGTACAAGGTCCGAAAAGGATACGACCGACCGTGGAGGTAGTCCTGCGTACCGTCTCTATATGTCCTCCTCACGAGTAGCCGGAAAAACTCGACACTTAGTAGCATCATTAACTAGTTGCAATAGAAGAGAGTCATTAAATGACCGAACATGAAAATTGAGATCTCCCTTCCTATTATACTTCTTTATTGTCGGGATTTTCACCTTTGAAGATACTTTTGCTTTAATGATTTCATCAGTGAACGGGGGCTTTGTATTGGCAGTTCGGGAGCATTTTCTTCCTTTTTTTTACACTTTGGAGGTGGCCGACTTCTCCTTTGATTTATTCTTGCTCCCAGCCTTCTCTTTCTCCATAACTTCTTTTACAACCTGACAATCAATGTTTTCATACCTGCTTCCGTGAAGGTTTTATTTCATTGTCCTCCTTACGGTTGAGGAATAGTATCTTCTCCCTGAAGATTCGAATTTGTTGCATACTTATTGGCGTCATCAGCAGGTTCCTTCTCTAGAGCCTCTAAATTAGTAAGCAATCGTAACTTCTTTGCTTCACGTTCTTTCTTTGTCTTTTCCAACTCTTTAAGAGTTAGGTTGGTCGTTCGTGTAGGATTCTTATGTGCGTCATCGTTGTTGGTTCAGGTAGGCTGAGCGCTTGAATATGTGTGTTGTGGTGGATCAGTAAAGGGATGTGGAGCTCTCGGTATAGTTGGATTGAGAGTTATTGGATTATCGTTTTTGTCGCCTTGGTCACCCCATTGATTATGACTTTTTGTTTGTTTCCTACAGATGACGCCAAGTGTTATGGATCAAAATAATGAACTAAAACAAAGCGTACATATTAGATGAATCTCGGAAGGTGATATCGTGAAGCTCCCTGAATGATCGTCGGAAAACCTGTAAAACTCGGCGGGGGGTGGTCCGCCGGAAGGACTCAGGTGTAAGAATGAGTAACAGAATTGTGTAAATTCTCTGAGTTAGAAATAGAATTGTGTACGTGATTATGAGAATTAATCCCTTTTATATAGGCATGGATTAGGTTTTCTGATGTCTAATACTCCATCTGTTTGGATTTATCGGTCGATTTGACTATAATCACGTAGTTTAATGTGTTTAAAAAGCATAGTTAGATTTATTATTTTTTAAATTTTCTTTTTTTGAATAAAAATATAATAATTATATTTTTATTCAAAAAACGAAAATTTGAAAAATAATAAATCTAACTATATTTTCTAAACACATTAAACTACGTGAAAAAAGTCAAATCAACCCATATATCCAAACAAATGGAGTAGGAATTAGAATCCCTTTCAGAAGGTAAATAGGTTTTACCTTATTTATTTTTTCTTGCCATATAAGATTATAGTTTCTACCCTTTCTAGGAATCATTGCCTCATTTACCTTAAATGAATCTGCTCCTTATTTGGAATTACCTAGATTCGTTCTAGGGTTTCTGCACCTCCTTAATTGAGTCCTGCCGCTTTGGGCCTTTGCCGTATTAGGCTTATTTGAGTTCTATTCCGGTTTGGATAGATTTATTTTGGTTCGGATCGTGCCGACTTAGGACTTACTGTTTCGGACCACTACAATTAGATTTAGGCTTCTTTTAGTGTATCTTTAGCTTTTAAATGTAGTTTGCACTCTTATCATTTGTTGGTTTTTAGTTTTCTAAAATTTGTCTTTAATATATAGTATCTTATTTTATTATAGTGCTTTTATCTTCTGCATTAAATGTAATTATTCATTCAAATCTGGAGTTTATTTGCTATCCTAGTTTTCTACTATTTTTTCTATAATGATTGTTGTTGTTATTCTAATAACAATATTATGTTTATGTATTATCTCTAAAATACAAATTATTTTTCTTTTAAGCATGTTTAAGAGAAGAAATTCATATATTCTTGTATTTATACCTGAGTTTGAGGATGTGATCTGAATATAACTTCTATTAATTATAAAAATGAAATAATAATTTAGAGATATTAAAGAATTACTATATTTAGTAAATCACTAGTGCTACATAGTCCAAATTTTATAAGCTGACTGTGTAATCTGAATAACACGGAGAGGGATGATAAGTAAATAACGTGTTGGTTTACAAGAAATCAGAAGGTCCACATTTATATTGAATAAGGATGTTACACGTATGTCGGCTTAAAAAATTTGGCTTATAAATAACTATTGTTACTACATTTATAGTGTTAACTATAGAGAACCAAATGAGAATGCTCTTAGGGATGTTCGTTTGGTTCACATATATTATGTGAAGTTGAAATTAATAAAAATTAATTTTATATTTAGATTTGTTAAAAGATGGAAATAGTTTTTAGTTCAACGTAGAAATTGTTTTTATATAAAAATTTATACCTACCTAAAGGGTCTTAGGTAAGCAATTTCTCATGTTTTATTGAAAATTAAAATTATTATGAGTGGTTTTTTACTATTTCATCAAATTTGTATTTGATCAAGTAACAATCTAATTTTCTACTTATACATTCTATATATTTTTGAAGTGAAGTAAAAAAATTCTAAATTGTGACTGTAATGGCCTAAAAATAGGGTCTGAAACACTAAGACCCAAGTCGACACGATCTGGATCTGAATCGGAATAAAACTCGAGCTAAAACAAGCCCAAAGCGGCAGGACTCAATTAAGGAGGTGCAGAAAACCTACAATAAATCTAGGTAATTCCAATAAGGAAGTGAATCCTTATAGGTAAATAAAGTAATGATTCCTAGAGAGGGTAAAAAACATAATCTTAAGCGGCAAGAAAGAGGAAATAAGGTAAAACCCACTTACCTTCTGAATATGATTTTAATTCCTATTAGACATTAGAAAACATAATCCATGCCTATATAAAGGGGATTAATTCTCATAATTAAGTACGCAATTTTAGCTCAAACTCATAGAGAACTCACATAATTCTTCTGTTACTCATTCTTGCACCCGAGTCCACCCGGTGGGACCACCCCTACCGATTTTTGCAGGTTTTCCGGCGATTGTTCGAGGAGCTCAAGGAGATCATATTCCGAGTTTCTTCTAATAAGGTAATATTTAATTTAGTTCACTATTTTAATCCGTAACATTTGGTGCCGTATGTGGGAGCTCGTTACAAAAAGTTATAAATCAATAGATGACAATACCGACAATATCGTCACCCCCAACCAACATTTCCGGGAGCTCCACCTCCCTTCGTTGATCACCGTAACACATGCATTCTAGCGTTCAGACCAACCGAACCAACATGGATGATGTACAAGGGATCCCTCCGGGAGGATCCCATCCAACTGCTGAAGAATTGGAGAAAAGAAGGAAAGAGCGTGAAGAGAAGAAGTTATAACTCTTAGCTGACTCAGAAGCTCTAGAAGATGAACAACTAGATGATGGAATGATATATGGTATGGACAACACGTTATTGACAGAAAAGGAGACACCCCTAAATTACCCTGAAGGCCAAGCTGAAGAAGTTATAGCAGAAAATCCGTTAGAAGCAAGGTTGAGAGCCATAATTGCTGAAATCATGCATGAAGAATAGAAAACTCAGAAGAGACGCAAGGATAGAGCTATCTCAAATGAGAAATCAAAGAAAACAACTACCTCGAAAGAGCATAGAGTTGAGGAGTATAATTCGGTTGTACCCATTCACGATATGGCTAATCCCAATCCCATGTTCATTGAGAAAATTATGAAAGCTAAGGTTTCATCCAAAGTCAAGATGCCCGTGATGAAGAAGTATAATGGAAGGGAGATCCCAATGCACACGTTCGGTCATTCAATGATGCACTGCTATTATAACCAGCTACGGATGCCACCAAGTGTAGGGCCTTCCCCGTTACATTAGAAGAAGATGCACAAAGGTAGTTTGCAAGATTACCACCACGCTCAATAAGTTTTTTCTCTGATCTAGTTCAGAAATTCACTAGTCAAAGCTCGGAGTCCTTGATGAATATACCCCAAAAAACCAGGAGAAACTTTGCGGGAATACATCGATCGGTTCACCAGCCAAGCTGTGAAAGTACCAGATCTAGATCAATTCGTGGCTATGATAGCCATGCAGAGAGGGACGACTAATAAGGCTTTCTAGATGTTGTTGGCTAAGAAGAAGCCGTCTAATATGCAAAAGTTGCAAGATCAAGCTGGTAAGTATATCTAGGTAGAGGAGATGTTAAAGAAGATAGTTAATCCATGTGACATTAAGAAGCGTAAGAAAATTAAAAGCAATAAAAAGGACCAGAAGAAGTCCAAAGTGGAGGTTCCCACCCAAAGATTAGAAAAGAGAAGTACGAATTACTTCCCTTTGAGCACCACCCGAAGTCAGATCCTCATGGAGATTGAGAAGGAACCTTACGTCAAGTGGCAACCAAAGATTAAGATGGATCCAGCCAAAATGAATAAGAGCTTATATTGTCAATTCCATAAAGACTATGGACATCATACGCAAGATAGTCAACATCTTAAGCAAGAGATTGAATTTCTTATAAAAAAGGGACATCTGGATAAGTTTGTTAGGAAGGAATCCGCTAAAGGAAGAGGTCCGACTATGGCACCCTCACAAGGGGAAAGTAGGTGATCCGTTATGATGACAGAAGGAGGATCGGTAATGCATAAACCCAACCCCTAAATCAGTTGTGAAAACAAGATAATGGAAATCCGGAGTTCCGCTAGGATAAGAGACAAATTCGATTGCCTGAAGAAGATAACTAATGATTCTGAGACCGGGGGCACGTCCTATATTTAAAGGAAAATCCTAGAGGACTTATGAACAGAGAAGATAATGCTCAGAAGTATGTCACTTTTACTGATTAAGATGGGAAGGATGCCCAATCTCTCTAGTTGGAACCTTTGATAGTGGGAATAAAGATATGAGAATAACCTCTAGCTAATGTAATGATTGGCGACGGATCTTCTGACAACGTACTCTCGTACAAAGCTTTCAGGTGTCTGGGATATGTAGATCTACACATGGATATTCATAAAGGATCTCTATATGGGTTTAATAACACATAAACTCGGGTAGAGGGAAGTATACCTTTGTCAGTAACTATTGGTACACATCCTCAGCAAGTAATGCGCACTTTACTATTCTTTGTGATAATGCTCAGAAGCATGTCACTTTACTATCCTAATGGGTATATCGGTGATATATGAATTCAAAGATGTACCATCTACCTATTAAGCCAAGATGAAGTTTTCCACAAAGAATGGGATATGAGAAGTTCGAGGGCATAGGAGAAAAAGGGATAGAGACGAGGAGATCGAAGGGAAATTAGAGACTCCCAGAAGAACATGGATTTTGATCGAAATAAGAAGGCTCGTGCAAATCCGGAAGGACCCTTCGTAAAGAGAATCATTGATGTGGAGCCCCCTAAGAATTTCAGAGTACCTAAGTTACCTTATTATGACGGGACAAAGGATCCTATGTTCCATCTACAAGAGCTGTCCAAAGCTTTGATGGCTTAGCCAGTGGAAGAAGACTTGGAGTGCAGAATACTCCCTTTAACCCTGAATGTGGTAGCTTATGAATGGTACGAGAACTTACCCCCAAGGAAGCATATGCTGTTATAAAAATGAAACGACAATTTCTTAATGCCTTTTGGAGATTAAGAGTGGCTTAGCGGTAAAGGAGCTCATCACCCTCAAAGCCAATAATGCACGCTACCTCGAGAGGTTTTATAATTTAAGATTATTTTCGTTTTACTTATAACATTGTTGTTTAATAAAAAAATTATGCTAGTCAGATGTGTATGTACTTCTAATAGGAGATTTTTCTATAAGTAAAGAAGTTTAATTGATTACAAGATTGTTCAGTACATAATCATAAGGAATACAAAGGATGACGATACAATAAAAAGTCATAATCCTTATTCGTACTATCCTCGAAAGAGGAAGAAAAAGCATCGTCATTAGAACTATGTAGGCAGCTAAGATCTAGGGAAGGGTATTGATCCTGAAGAGTCTTGCGCACAACGTCCCAACAACTTTTGTGTTTGAGGGGATATCGCTTTTCTGTCGTCTGCTTCTTCCTTTCCTTATAATCATCGGACTAGGAAGTCATTGATAATCCGACACTCTCTAGTTTTCTTCTTATGGCATAGGAGAAGTTCGTCGTCCTGTATAGTAGCACATTCCCGGTCTAAGGAAGTTGTTTCTGCCTCAACAGTGGTGAGCCTCTCTCGCAAAGCCAATTCTCGTTGGTGAAGCTATGATGATTTGGCATGAAGCTTGTCTATCTTATTGAAACCGGCTTGGAGATAAAAATTAGCATGTAAAAGGAAATTGTTAGGAAAATGGGAGAGTATGATACATGCTAAAGAGGGACATATGTTAAGAAGAAGAAGACATACAAATCCGATGGCCTGAGAGCCTGCCGATCTAAGGAGATCTGAATATAAGCCCTCATGAGCCCTCATGTCTACCGGGGTAATGGAATTTATAGACCACCCTTCTGCAAGACTAGGATTTTGGACTACAGAATCTTTGACCCGGATGCTTTATTCGCTTCAAAAAATGGACCCCTCTGGGGTAGTAGGAGGATCGACGGGAGTATCGCCTGAAGGACCATCAGCTGAAAGACTGACATCGCTAAGAATAGAGCTTCTATTCTGCCTAAGATCCCTATTTGACTCACGGCCACGAAGATTGTCTGCACGATCTTTTCGTTTCTGAAGTATGGTTTTTGCATAAATCATCGCTGCAAACAAAACCAGGGGTTATACGAGAAAAAATAATTACACTTCGAGGAATATAGAAAGGAGTATAAGTCCTACCGGCCAGGGATAGTTGACTCAGGCCCAAGGTTTGAAGGGTCTCTTCCCACAAGACTGACATATAATGAATAGTAGTGCCATCTTTCCGCCGCACCTGAACCGCCCTCTCCTCCTCTTTAGAGAGCAGTAGATGTTTAATATCTATCTTATAGGCGGTCCCGAACTCAGTTCGAAATATAGTTTCCCAGTTTCCTAATCTCCAGCAAATGAAGAAATATTCGCTCTTCTAATCTTTGATAGAGTTTGGCATAGACGAAGTAGAAAAATATAGGGTTGACTTTACCCCTATGTTGAATGGTGACCCACCCCTCATGCGGGGTTGGGCGATTCTTGAACTTTGTTAAACAATATAAGTTCAAGGAAATCTTGCAGAAGGGGGGTTGAATGCAAGTTTCTACAATTTTCATATGTTAACTGCAATATCAACTGCAATCACTGCTAAGAACTGCAGTGATTCACGCAATCGCACTACTTGATTATTTAGCTATTGCAGTAATGAAAGAACAACTGAGAATATCATTAATATTTGGGTATATTAATGAAGTTAGGTTTTACCTTCATCAAGGCTTCGCAAACTTCTCCAAAA
>JAUEJK010167374.1:0-10852 GCA_032274865.1 Eryngium alpinum
GTTGGCTAGTTGTACTAGTTGTAAGACGTGGGCTGTTTTTTCTCCTTTCTGTTATGGTTGAAGGCTATATATGAGCCCGGTCTATTCAATAATAATTAAGTCATTTTCTCAATAGTATATTGTTGTTTTCAGTTCTTAACATTTTTTAACCTTATTATGGAAATATTTCAAATTCCGATCCCCCTTCGAAAGCCAGTTATATCTATCTTTTTGCCTTAGGTCTTCATCCATTTCCTTATACAGATTTGAGAGCTCGGTTTCCAACAAGAAGGACAAAGAGGGATCAATTTGAGAGTCTAACTCATTTATTCTTTTCTCAAGTTCTTGAATTTTTCTAACTATAGTGTTTTTATTTTCCTTGCTCCAATTGTTTGATTTATATATGAATTTTTTAAACAATGCCGGGAGATTTTGCTTGTTTTCTTTGTTGTCTTCCTTCTCTTTCCAGAACTTTTCTATAAGTATTTAAGCTTTCTCATCCTTCAGCCATGAATCAAAGCATTTAATTGGCTTGACTCCCCACTCTCTTTTGTCCACTAATAGCATCAAAACTTTATGATCAGAATATTTTCTAGTCAAACAGTGCATTATCCATTGATTTGAGGCTAACCACAAACTGTTTACTATATCTCTATCAAGTAAACATTTTTTCTTCTCTTTTCTATATCAAGTGAATCTAGTTTCCTGTAAGCCCAAGTCTATTAGCCCTGAAGTTTCTATGAATCGGTTGAAAAATAATGATATTTTCTCCGTATAAACACAATTAAGCCTCTCATCCTTGTTTCTGACACAATTCCAATCACTGATAAAATGTAATATCTCGCGAAAAAGGGAAAAAAAGAAAATGAGGATGAGTGTTCATTGTTTTGACGCGTGTATAACTTCCACTTTTCAATCCGTGTATACTTATTAGGTAAGTAACACATATTAACAGATAAGGAGAATAAAACATAGAGAGAGAGGAGAGAGAAAGAGAGAAACAGATGATAGAGAGAGGAACGGATGAGAGCTCTTGAAGAAGGAGTTAACTCGTATGTTCTTCCATATCAATTTCCACACAACAAATCAACAGTCCCTACAATTGAGATTTAATTTTGAGTTTTAATTTTGTTTATTTTGGGGATTATTTAGTGTATGTTTGGTTATTGAAGGATTTAAAAAGGAGTCCTATTATTGGTTTGAGAAATACAAAAGGTATGATAAAATGATCTCTAATTTCTTTAGGATTCCTTCTTAGATTTGAGCAGCAGATGGAAGATTGAAGTTATAATCTGATTTTATAGTTAAGGTGGAAACTTGAACATGCATACCAAGTGCTTGAGGAAATTACTAAGATAGTTAAGTTTGAGACTATGTATCTGAAGATAATTAACAATCTTCGACTTATAGGTGATTCGAGGCTTTCTTTATAGTTATACTAATCTGAAATATGTAGCTCAGTTTAATATAACTTAATTCAAAGAATTAGAGTTCATAGTATAAGCGATTTCAAAGTTAAAATCTTATGTTTAGAGGCTAAAGAGGAGGATTAGTAAAGTATATCAAACAATAGCATTTTAAGTTCGAATTTTTTTGTGGAAGCAGGTTGCGTACGTGCGATCAGACCTGTCGAATTTGAGGTTAAATGGAGGAAGTTTGGATTTTTAAAAATTGTTCATACTTTCAACTATTTATGTGAAAATATGTTTGCCCAAAAGCCATTTATTATTGTGTCTTGAGTTTCATAAGATGTATTTATCTGAAACTTGGGATGAATACTAGTGTTATTATTATCTATAATACTGAAATTTTCTGGAATTTTTAGAAAATCTGCTACATATTCCGGAATTAATATTTTAATCCTTTCAGTTTTAAGAATCGCAGTTTTTGAAACTCGTTATTTTTACTTGAAACTTTTTGTGAAGGTTCATTATATATGTTGGTGAGGATCTGGAATATTTTGTAACAAAATGATGATGATGAATTTTATAAAAATATAAACGTATTGTGATTATTCATTTTCATATAACCTTGTTTTCGCTATTACTAATTCCCTATAACTCCGTTTGACTCAGAATTTTGGGTATAACTCCCAAAATATCAGATGATATTATGTGATTTTTCCTGGAATTTTAGAGTCACCTAGTCGAGGAATATATATTGCGCATTTTGGGGAATTTTGGTTCAATCGAACAATAGTTGTCCTTATGATTGATTGTGGTTATAAAGGGATGTTAATAAGCTGATTTTTCCCACTTAAACTATTGGTTGTGAGATGCTTATAATTAGGTTCATTTACATAAAAATCATCTGAGAGGAGATAATAGCTTTAGGTATTATAGTGGGGAGGATACTATTGTGTAGTTGTCAACATATCCAAATTCAAGTAGAATTAGTATGTTTATAATAATATTAAATGTGTTTATGATTGTCGAATAGGGTGATACGCGAGGAGAAATATTGCAACCTATTATCAAGCTATATTCTAAGGAGGGACTGTAAGTATACATTGGTCCTTAATATCATTGCACTCTTTTATTACATCGTTCATATTGTTCCCTTCTTTAATTAAGGGTTTAAATATGATGTTCTCGAGACTAGTTGTTGGAAATATTTTAATTTCCCTATAAATGATGATTTATTTGTTGGTGGTATATCTTGTTTAATATTGCCAAGTTAAGCGATTTTTCAATTCTGATAATGTTACTTCTCTTTATTAGCTAGTATAGTTTATTAGCTATGTTAAGTCGGAATTGTCGGTCCAGCCAACTAATTTATCCTAGCTAGTCATTTGAGTTATGGATTTATTTTGTATCGAACTAGCTAAATTGTTCAAGCTAGTGCTTATTTGAGTTGGAACGTTGCTGAATCTAGTTAATTATCTTGGCTAGCTATTTTGTTTGAGTTGTTATATTAACTAGCTATGTTGTATTAGCTAGTTTCGATTTCTGTTTCTGTTGATTGGTGATAAGATCTAGCTATTGTTTTGGCTAGTTATTGAAGTTATTTTTGAAGTTGTCAAGTATTCGACTGAGGTAACAACCCATATTGATGGGGTATTTATGGCGAAGATTACCGAAAGGTATTAGTTAAGACAGATGATCAGAATTGCATCTGTAGCAGACGAATGGATCCATTTCGTCTTATGATGACAAGGTTAAGAGACCTATTGAGGTCACTCAGTCAGTAAGAGTTTCCTTCAAGTTCGTAAAATGAATTTGCAAAGATCACAAGTCATTCTTATTTACCTTTGTGTAATTAATTTATTCTTGACTTGGTTATCACATTACCACAAATGAAATGCTCATGTATCTCAATTATACCCTGCAATATATTCTTATTGAGATTTGTGTCGCTCATTCTATAAATATTACTTTTCCAGAAAAGAATGAGGTTGAGAATGGAGGAAGTACCTCGGGTAAAGGGAAGGAGAAGATGGTTTAAGCTTTCATATTAAATTCATATGTAAATAGTTTTACTAAAGTTTGTAAGCGTAGACTTCTATGCCATATATATAGGCATGTCTTTTGAAGGACCTGACTTTATAAGTAAGTTGTGTTAAATAAGATGACGTCATAATGATGTAACTACTTAAGTTGGTGATGTAATATAAGTAAATTTCTTGCAAAAAATATGTAGCTTGTTGATACAGGTGACATGTCGACCTCGGGTCGGGTTCTTAATTAGAATTCGAGTCCGGGGCTGTCACACGTGGTATCAGAGCTATAGGTTAGTGATGCTAGAGAAGATTACAACTTAGTTAAGTGAAATGATCTATTAGTAAGGCTAAAACCTATAAAGTTTAGGCTCGAGTCGAATCTAGAGAATAGGTTTATCCTTTTTAGTTCTCATTATATAGGCGAATCGAATGAGCATTGTACATATTGAGTGGATAACTCATGATATTTTGTTACCTTGTGTACGATATCATTATGTTAGGAAGTGGCGAACGAGTTAATAATGGAAACAGAGAGGGATCGAATATGCCAGAAATCCCCAATAGAACATTAGTATTAGGTGCAATGAGAAGGCTAGTCGATGTAATGACTCCAGAAGAGCATCAATCAATCTTAGAAGGAGCTCCTATATAATTCGAGGCACCAGGCCAAGCTTCCAAACAAGCCGAGAAAACTAAAAGGGGTACGTATAAGCAATTTATAGACGTTAATCCCCCAACCTTCTGAGGCGAACCTAATCCACAAGTGGATGATACTGGGTCAAGGAAATGGAAAGGATGTTCAAGATTTCCGAATGCTTTGAAGACCAAAAGGTGAAGTTCGCAACTCATTCCTTTAGAGGTGAAGCTGTATTTTGGTGGGATTTGGTAGAGTAAACTGAAGTTTCGGAAAAGATGAGTTGGGCAAGGTTCAAAGATTTATTTTACGAAAAGTACTACCCTAAGAATGTTCAGAATGAAATGGAAGTGAAATTTCTGAATTTAAAGCAAGAAAATATGTATCATGAAGAGTATCTCTCTAAGTTCCTGGAGTTATCTCGATTCACAAAACACCAAGTTGATATTGAAGCTCGTAAATGTCAAAGGTTCCAAGAAAGGTTGAAACCGTAAATCAAGAGTAGGGTGTTTGTGCTGGAGTTAGAAAACTTTGATAAGTTGGTGAGCAAGGTAAGGATTGTCACCAAAGATTGTGAGGAAAGAAATTAATTTTTCAACAACAAGAGGAAAGATCAGGATTCATACGTAACTAGAAAAGATGGAGGACAAGCGTCAAAGAAGTTTCGTGAGAATGAGAAAGGGAGCAATCAGAAGGGTAACATTCCAACTTGTAAAATATGTGGGAAGAATCATTCTGGAGAATGTAGGAAGGGAAATGTTACTTGCTACAACTGTGGATAACTAGGGCGTAAATCATTTTAGTGCTCTGATGCCAAGATTAGCTTATGCTATAACTGCAAGAAGCCTAGTCACATTGCTAAAAATTGTCCTTCCGGAAATAGTGGAGATGTTATGAAAAAGGAAAACAAGGATGAAGAATCTGGAGTCTCTAAGTCCAAGGCTACTGCAAGGATGTATGTGATGACTACCTAGGAAGCCGAGAAATCCAATGACGTGGTGTCAGGTACCATCAATATTTGCTTAAGAGATACACACGTGTTATTTGATTCTAGATCTACACATTCTTTCGTTGATTCTAAATACATTTGCTCCTTAAATAAACCTGTTCAAAAATTGGATGTTAGTTTGTTGATTAAGTTACCGGATGGCAAAAGTATGAAAGTAGATTAAGTTTATCGCGGGTGTGACGTAAATATTGGCAGGGAAGTTTTCCCAGTCGATCTATTACCTATAGACTTATAAGATTTCGATGTGATACTTGAAATGGATTGGTTATCGACTTATAAAGCTAAATTAGATTGTTATAAAAAGTTGGTGCACTTGTGTTCTCCTAGTGGTTCAAAAATATGTTTCCAAGGAGATAAATTTTGTAAGTCCAAATTTATAATTTCGGCAATAAACCGCGATCATGTTTACGAAAAGGGTGTGCAAGATATTTAGTGTATATAATCGATTCAAACAAGAAGGAGCCACAAATTGAAGAAATTCCAATAGTTCGTAATTTTTCGGACGTATTCCCTGAAGAGTTACCTGGTTTACCTCCGGAACGTGAAGTCGAGTTCAATATCGAGCTATTACCAAGCACCTTGCTGATATATATGACTCTTTACAGGATATCGCCAACAGATAGCGGAATTAAAGGTTCAACTAGAAGAATTACTTTCTAAGAAATATATTCAGCCGAGTGTGTCCTGATGGGGTTCTCCAGTATTGTTCGTGAAGAAGAAGGACGAAACATTTAGATTATGCATCAATTATCGTGAGTTGAATAAAGTAACAATCAAGAACAAGTATCCACTTCCACGAATTGACGATCTCCTTGATCAACTGGAAGGAGCACGTTACTTCTCAAAGATTGATTTGAGATCTAGATACCATTAAATTCGAGTTAAAAAAGAAAGCATTTCATTAACAGCGTTCAGGACTAGATATGGTCATTACGAGTTCATGGTAATGCCTATTGGAGTGACGAATGCTCCAGATGTGTTTGTGGACTTAATGAATCGAATCTTTAGACCGTATCTAGATCAGTTCGTAGTGGTATTTATAGATGACATTTTGATATATTTAAAGAATAAGGAAGAACATGCAGAACATCTACGAATAATCTTACAAACTTTAAGAGATGAGAAATTGTATGCAAAACTTTTGAAAGGTGAATTCTGTTTAGAAAAGGTGAACTTCTTTGGACATGTAGTATATGCGGAAGGAATTTTAGTGGACCGACGAAGGTGGAAGTAGTGAAGAATTGGAGTCGACCGAAGACCGTGACGGAAATACGAAATTTCTTGGGGTTAGTCGGTTATTACCGTAAATTTATTCAGGATTTCTCAAAAATATTCGTGGCTTTGATTAATCTGACAAAGAAGGACGTGAAGTTTATATGGATTGATAAATGTGAGGAGAGTTTTCAAGAACTCAAGAGAAGATTAATAACATCACCTGTTTTGGCATTACTTGATGGTGTGGAAGGTTTCTCAATTTACAATAACGCCTCAAACAAAGGGTTAGGATGCGTTCTAATGTAGAAAGGTAAAGTAATCGCTTATGCGTTGTGACAATTGAAGAATCATGAACAAAATTACCCGACGCATGACTTAGAACTTGCAGCTATCGTGTTCACACTAAAGATATGGAGACATTACTTGTACGGCGCAAAATGTGAAATATATACAGACCACAAAAGTCTGAAATATATATTTCACAAAAAGAGCTTAACATGAGACAGAGAAGGTGGTTAGAGTTACTAAAGGACTATGATTGCCAAATTTTGTATCATTCGGGAAAAGCGAATGCAGTCGCTGATGCACTGAGTAGAAAGTGTGAATGAACCTTAAATAGCATAACAATTCAACTGGCGGAGTTACGAGATTTAGAAAAGTTAGGAGTGGAATATAAATGTCATCAATACAATGAAGGCATGTTACATCAAATGGAGGTCAGGCCGATGCTATTGAATAGGATCTAATAATGACAAAATAAAGATGATGAGTTGATTGTGCTTAGGTAACAAAATTGATGCAAGTAGTGAAGATTTAGAATTTCGAAGAGGCAGTGATGGCATACTACGACACCGAGATCAGATATGTGTACTCGCAGGTAAAGAATTGTAAAAAAGAGATATTATCAGAAGCTCATTCTTCCAAGTTCTCAATCCATCCAGGGTCAACCAAAATGTACAGAGACTTACGTCAATACTACTGGTGGCCAAAGATGAAAAGAGACATTGCTAATTGGGTAAGACGTTGTTTGAATTGTCATTAAATAAAAGCAGAACATCAATGACCAGGAGGGTTGCTTCAGTCACTTCCAATTCTAGAATGGAAGTGGAAACATATAACAATGGATTTCGTCACATGGTTACCTAGAAATGTAAAGGGAAATAATGCGATCTGGGTCATAGTCGATCGTCTAACTAAATCAGTGCATTTCTTATCGATCTCTAAAAATTCTACTCTGGAGAAGTTAACAAGATTATATATAGCACAAATTATGCGACTTCATTGAGTACATGTATCGATTGTGTCGGATAGGGACCCCAGATTTGCCTCTAAGTTCTGGGATAGTTTCCAAAATGAGATGGGCACTAAGTTGCAAATGTGTATAGCTTTTCATCCCCAAACTGATGGTAAATCTGATAGAACGATTCAGATTCTGGAGGATATGCTCAGATCGTGTGTGATAGATTTTCGAGGAGGATGGGAAGATCATCTTCCACTTGTAGAGTTCGCCTATAACAATAGTTATCAATCAAGTATAAGGATGGCACCATATGAAGCACTAAATGGCCGGAAGTGTAGAACACCACTTTGTTGGGATGAAGTTGGGGAAAGAAAGTTGTTGGGGCCAGAGTTAGTACAAGAGACTGCCATTAAAGTTTGACTTATTCGAGAAAGGATTAAAGCAGCACAAAGTCGACAGAAGAGCTACGCGGATAATCGAAGACGCGACTTAACTTTTGAAGTTGTCGATTTTGTATTTCTAAGAATTTCTCCATAGAAGGGAGTCCTGCGATTTGGCAAGAAAGGGAAGTTGAGTCCACGTTATATAGGACCATTTGAAATCATAAGAAAGGTTGGAGAAGTCGCTTACGAGATAGCATTGCCACCGGATTTGAGACACATTCACAATATATTTCATGTGTCATACTAGCGAAAGTATATTGCGGATCCTTCACATGTAATCGAATATAAACTGATTGAGTTGCAAGAAGATGTACGATATAAACAAATTCTCGTAAAAATAGCAGATCGTATGGAGCATAGATTAAGAGACAAAGTCATACCACCGTTGAAGGTCATTTGGAGAAATCATGACATAAAGGAAGCTACATGGGAACCTGAAGATTAAATGCGAATTCAATACTCGGAATTATTTGCAGGTAACTCTCAAATTTCGATGACGAAATTTTTATAAGGGTTGAGGGATGTAATATCGCACGAAAATATTAATAAACTTTTAATAATAAATAATTAATAAATTAATAATTTTTATAACTTAAAAAAAGGAAAAAAAAAGAAAAAGAGGAAGCGTGTTCATTATTATGACGCATGTATAGCTTCCTCTTTTCAATCCGTATATACTTGTTAGCAAAATAACACATATTAACAAATAAGGAGAATAAAACAGAGAGACATGAGAGAGAAAGAGAGAGAAACAGATGAAAGAGATAGGAACGGAAAGAGAGCTCTTGAAGAAGGAGTTGACTGGTATGTTCTTCTGTATCAATTTCCACACAACAAATCAACAGTACCTATACTTGAGATTTAATTTTGAGTTTTAATTTGTTTGTTTTTGGGATTATTTAGTGTAGGTTTGGTGATTGAAGGATTTAAAAGGAGTCTTGTTATTGGTTTGAGAAATACAAAAGGTATGATAAAATAACCTCTAATATCTTGAGGATTCCTTCTTTGATTTGAGAAGTAGATGGAAGATTGAAGTTATAATCTGATTTTATAGTTAAGGTGGAAACTTGAACATGCACACAATGTGCTTGAGGAAATTACTAAGATTGTTAAGTTTGAAAGTATGTATCTGAAGATAATTAAAAATCTTCGACTTATAGGTGATTCGAGGCTTTCTTTATAGTTATGATAATCTGAAATCTGTAGCTCAGTTTAATATAACTTAATTCAAAGAATTGGAGTTCATAGTATAAGCGATTTCAAAGTTAAAATCTTGTTTTTGGAGGCTAAAGAGGAGGATTAGTAAAGTATATCAAACAATAGTATTTTAAGTTAAAAAAATTTGTGGTAGCGGGTTTCATATGTGCGATCAGACCTGTCGAATTTCAGGTTAAATGGAGCAATTTTGGATTTTTAAAAATTGTTCATATTTTCAGCTATTTATGTGAAAGTAGTTTTGGCCAAAAGCTATTTATTATTGTATCTTGAGTTTTATAAGATGTATTGATCTGAAACTTGGGATGAATACTAATGTTATTATTATCTTTAATAATGAAATTTTCTGGAATTTTCAGAAAACCTACTGCATATTCCGGAATTAATGTTTTAATCGTTTCAATTTTAAGAATCACAGTTTTTTAAAGTTATTATTTTTACTTGAAACTTTTTGTGAAGGTTCATTATATATGTTGGTGAGGATCTGGAAAATTTTGCAGCAAAATGATGAGCGATGAATTTTATAAAAATATAAACGTATTGTGATTATTCGTTTTCATATAACCTTGTTTTCGCTATTACTAATTCCCTATAACTCCGTTCGACTCAGAATTTTGGGTATAACTCCCTGAATATCAGATGATATATGTGATTTTTCCTGGAATTTTAGAGTCACCTAGCCGAGGAATATATATTGCGCGTTTTGGGGAATTTTGGTTCAATCGAACAATAGTTGTCCTTATGATTGATTGTGGTTATAAAGGGATGTTGATAAGCTGATTTTTCCCACTTAAACTATTGGTTGTGAGATGATTATAATTCATCTATATAAAAATTGTCTTAGAGGAGATAATCCCTTTAGTTATTAAAATGGAGAGGATATTATTTTGTAGTTGTCGACATATCCAAATTCAAGTAGAATTAGTATGTTTATAATAATATTAAATGTGTTTATGATTGTCGAATAGGGTGATACGCGAGGAGAAATATTGCAACCTATTATCAAGCTATATTCTAAGGAGGGACTGTAAGTATATATTGGTCCTTAATATCATTGCACTCTTTTATTACATCGTTCATATTATTCTCTTCTTTAATTGAGAGTTTAAATATGACGCTCTCGAGATTACTTGTGGAAATATTTTAATTTTCCTATAAATGATGATTTATTTGTTGGTGGTGTATCTTGTTCAATATTTCCAAGTTAGGCTATTTTTCAATTCTGATAATGTTACTTCTGTTTATTAGCTAATATAGTTCATTAGCTATGTTAAGTCGGAATTATCGGTGCAACTAGCTAATTTATCCTAGCTAGTCGTTCGAGTTATGGATTTATTTTATATCGAAATGGCTAAATTATTCAAGTTAGTGCTTATTTGAGTTGGAACGTTACTAAAGCTAGTTAATTATCCTGGCTAGCTATTTTGTTTGAGTTGTTATATTAACTAGCTATGTTGTATTAGCTAGTTTCGATTTCTATTTGTGTTGATTGGTGATAAGATCTAGCTGTTGTTTTGGCTAGTTATTGAAGTTATCAAGTATTCGACTGAGGTAACAACCCATATTGATGGGGTATTTATTGTGAAGATTACCAAAAGGTTATAGTTAAGACAGATGATCAGAATTGCATCTGTAGCAGACGAATGGATCCATTTCGTGTTATGATGACAAGGTTAAG
>JAUEJK010167485.1:0-10851 GCA_032274865.1 Eryngium alpinum
CAGGTATTCTTCTTATTGTAATCTTAATAATCAAACATATTAAACACAAAGCCCTATAGATCCAAGGAACCAACACAGGGGACAAAGGTCAAGATAGTCAAAGGAAGACATTGAAGATAAAGGAAGTGATGTTGAGTCCTATACTGTTAGTGAGCTTGAGGACATGGATGATGAATCTGTTGCATATCTCGCAAGAAGATTTTCAAGGTTGAAGTTAAGGAAACCAATTGGAACAAAGAAGAGGGATCAGGTGACAACAAAAACATAGTTGATAAGTTTAAGATAAGATGTTTTAAGTGCAGTGTTCTGGGTCATTTTGCAAGTGAATGCAGATCAAAGGAAAGCTATAAAGAAAAAGGTAAAACCAATTATGCTGATTATTATAAGAAGAAGTACTTTGATTTGCTCAACTCCAAGAAGAAAGGCAAAGCTCTTATTTCAAAAGGAAAGGATTGGGCTGAAAGTGATGATGAAGAAGAGCCTAAAGTGGAGTACAACAATCTTGCAATGATGGATGCAGAGGCAAAGGTAATCTCAACAAATATGGTACAACTTGATTCTCCCTTGATATGACTAAGTCTGACTGCTTAATAACTATTAAAGAGATGTCAAGTGAAATCAATAATTTATATAAAACCTTACCGAATGCCTTAGTTGAAACAGAGAGAGTCCAACGTGTTAATGATGACCGTGTTGAAATTAACAACCTTCTTGAGGAAAAGTTAGTAACCTATTCAGAACTAGAAAATGAAATAGTTGTGTTAAAAAATAAAATGAAATGTTCTGAACAAAGAGAACTGTGATTCAAAAAGAAATATGAAAGAGAAAAAGAAATAACCAATGAATGGCTCAATTCCTCAAGAATTGTTGTAAATCAAAACAAGAGTCTCATTAAATCCAAATCCAATGGACTTGGTTATAACACATTTTCCACTTCTAAAACCAAGGAAATTGAGATTACAATGTTTGGATACCCCAAGGTGACTAGTGTATTTTCCAACTCTACATATGAGACTGGATCTTGTTCCACACAATCTGAAGATCCTTATAATGCAGTAAATAAAGAATATAATGATTGTGTAGGAATCAAGGCTTTTGATTTTAACAAAATTAAAGGAGATTTAGTCTTATCTGATTACTCAAGCTCATGTGAGAAAACAAATACATTAGAAGATCTATCATCAGGGGAGGACTTTAAAGTTTTAAGTAAAGTGGAGTCAATTGAATATCAGTCCAGCTGTAACAAGTCCAAAGGAAAAAGGCTCAGAAATGGTATAAGTGGAGTTAATAAACACAATAACTATGCTTTTATTCCAAATGCTCCTAGAAAGACTTGTTGGAACTGTGGTTGTGGTAATCATCTATCCTTCAAGTGTCCTAAGAATATTGATGCAAAAAAGATCACAAATCTGCAATCAATACTCTTAGGAAGGGAAAGATGAATGATCACACACAAACTAAGAAAATAGTAGCTCCTAAATTTAGGAGAGTTAAGCAAGACTCTATAATCAAAAATGAAAACAATATCCTGATACAATCAAAACTGCCATATCAAATCCTGTAGTTAAATCTTTGGTATCCAAACAAGTTTGGATGCCTAAGAACCTTAATCCTTTTTGCAGGTAAGAGCCAAGAGTAACCACTTATGGATCCTGGATAGTTGTTGCTCAAGGCATATGACTGGGGATAAATCTATCTTGTTGGATTTCCTTGAAGAAGATGGTCCTATCATTTCTTTTAGAGATGACAGCAAAAGATTTACTCTTGGTTATGGTATGATGGCTAATGGTGATGTAAGCTTTGAAGGTGTAGCTCTTGTTGATGGTCTTAAGCATAACTTGCTCAGTGTAAGTCAACTAGGAGACAAAGGTTACCTGACTGTGTTCATAAGTGATGGTTTCAAAATCAAGGATTAGGGGAGTGGAAAAGAAATTCTTTCAGGTGTTAGAAAAGGCAATATTTATGTAGCTGATTTGAATTCTGGAAATGGGGAGACCTATTTGTACAAGGCGGCTTCATCTGAGGATAGCTGGATTTGGCATAAGAAGTTATCTCATCTGAATTTCAAGTCAATCAATGCTTTGGTTAAAAGGGATCTAGTTTCTGGGATTCCTCAGTTGGAGTTTTGTCAAGATAGTATGTGTGGAGCTTGTCAGCAAGGAAAGCAGAAGAAAACTTCTTTTCAAAGTAAAGTTGGATTTAGGGAAAAGAAGCCAATATAATTAATTCACATAGATTTATTTGGTCCTGTGAATGTAATGTCTATTGGAATGAAGAGGTATTGTCTTGTTTTGGTTGATGAATTGGGTCAAGTTTGAGCATTAAAAAGATGAAGTTGCAAATCAATTGATTGATTTTGTAAAGCAAATTCAAACTGAATCTATTTGGAAATCAAGTGTTTTAGAAGTGATAATGGAACTGAGTTTAAAAACTCAGTGGTTAGTAAATTGTGTTTAGAAGAAGGGATAAAGCACGAGTTTGGAGCTCCAAGAACTCCTCAGCAAAATGGAGTTGTGGAGAGGAAGAATAGGATATTGATTGAAGCAGCTAGAACTATGTCGTGTGAAGCAAATATCCCAACATATTTCTGGGCTGAGGTTATAATGACTACATGCTTTACTCAGAATAGATCCTTAATCACAAAAGCTAATGGAAAGACCCCTTATGAGTTCATGAATGGAAGGAAGCCAAACATCAAGTTTTTACATGTGTTTGGATACAAGTGTTCTGTTTTAAGAAATTTTGGTGAGAAAAATAGAAAGTTTGACTCTAAGCCTAATGAAGGAATCTTTCTTGGTTATTCCCTAACCTCTAAAGCCTATAGAGTTTATATTTTCAGGCTTCAAATTGTGGTGGAATCCGTTCATGTCTCTTTTGATGATCATATAATGGCTGGACTTCAAGATGAAGGTTTCCATGATGTGTTAGGATTCGAAAATGAAGATCTTGATGAAGATGATGATGAGGAAGTTGATGGAGTTACTCCTGGTGATATTCCTTTCATTTCAAGTTCAAATATTGAAGTTCCTTATGGACAAAATAAAAGGAGTAATGCTGAAGAGACATCAGGGGAGATTCTTTCCTCAGAGGAGAATAGAGCATCAGGGGACAACACTTCAACAAATTCTTTGTCACCTGATGCTAGGTCAAATTTAGAGGGAGTTTGTTTTATAGAAGTTCAAGTATTATCTTAGGGGGAGCAAGTGAAAGTCCAAGAAGGGAAAGAATCAGAAGCAAGAATGTATGGTCATGAGATCATTATAGAGAGCTAATCATTGGAAATCCAACTTTAAAAGTTCAAACAAGAAGCGCTACTGCAAATGAATGTCTGTATTCTTGTTTTCTCTCTCAAATGGAGCCAAAGGTTATTGAAGAAGCTCTTGGTGATGCTCACTGGATTCTAGCTATGCAAGAGGAGCTTAATCAATTTGAGATGAATGTAGTTTGGAAATTGGTGCCTAAACCTAAGGAGAGGATTATTATTGGTACCAAATGGGTTTTCAGAAAAAAGCTTTATGAATCTGGGTGGTAACAAGAAACAAAGCTAGACTTGTTGCTAAAGGTTATCTTCAAGAAGAAGGAATTGATTTTGATGAAACCTTTTCCCCAGTTGCAAGATTGGAAACCATTAGGATATTCCTTGCTTATGCAGCTCATTCTGAGTTTAAAGTCTATCAAATGGATGTTAGGAGTGCTTTTCTCCATGGCAAACTTGAAGTAGAAGTGTATGTTTAATAACCTCCTGGTTTTGAAAATTCCAAGTTGCCAAATCATATTTTTAAGTTGGAGAAAGCTCTTTATGGCTTGAAGCAAGCTCTCAGAGCTCGGTATGATACTCTTGCAAAGTTTTTAATTGGAAATGGGTTCACAAGAGGAGTTGTGGACAAAACCTTATTTCATAGGAAGCACAAAGACAAGATTATTATGGTACAAAAATATGTTGATGACATTATATTTGGTACTTCTAATTAGGGTCTTTGTGAAAGGTTTTCTAAGATCATGCAAAGTAAAATTGAGATGAGAATGATGGGAGACCTATCTTACTTTCTTGGGTTGCAGATCAAGCAATCACATGAAGGTATCTTTATCTATCAAGGGAAATATGCAAATGAGTTGCTCAAGAAGTTTGATATGGTGGATTGCAAGGTTGCCAAGACTCCTATCTCTACTGCATTGGAGATGGATCCTGATAAGGACGGAAAGAATATAGATCCCAAGAAGTATAAGAGAATAATTGGTTCTCTCCTTTACTTAACTGCAAGCAGACCTGACATTATGTTTGCTACTTGTTAGTGTGCTAGGTATCAAGCAAATCAAAAGGAATCTTATTTAGCTGGAACAAAGAGAATTCTTAGATATGTCAAAGGAACTCTTTGCTATGAATTGCTATATCTAATGGGGAATGGATTTGATCTTGTGGGATATTTTGATGCTGACTATGGTGGTTGCAAGATTGATAGGAAAAGCATAACTGGGAGTTATCAATTTCTTAGAGGAAGATTGGTTTCTTGGTTTAGCAAAAAGCAACACTCAATTTCCACCTCAACTGCTAAAGCTGAGTATATTGTAGCTAGAAGTTGTTGTGCTCAGATTTTATGGATGAAGAATCAATTGCAAGATTTTGGATTCAAGTTCAAAGGAATTCCAATCTTCTATGACAACACCAGTGCCATTGCCATTGCTGTGAATCCTGTGCAACACTCAAGAACCAACATATTGACATCATGTATCACTTCATTAGAGAGCATGTTTTAGAAGTCACAATTGAACTGCATTTTGTTCCAACTAATGAAAAGGTTGCATACATATTTACCAAAGCTCTTGGTGAAGGAACATTCAATAGGTTGGTAGGTCAGTTGGGAATGATAAACATGAATTCCTGAAATCAAGGTTGGGAATCATATTGTTCTAGTTATCTGATTACTTGTGACTTATGAATCTTTGTTTGTACTTAGGATGATTTAATGATAATCTTTGATGAAATGGAATGTTGGAATGTTGGTTATTATCTTTACATACACAAACTTGATTAACAAACACTTCAGAATACATGTTGAATGAATTCTAGTAGCCTATCTTAGTCCCCTGAAGACTAAGATTAGGAAAGATTTTTGTTATAACAATCATCACTTCCTTAATTAATTAATAAATAAAAAATGGTTCATTAATTAAATATTGAATCAACTATTGTTAGGAATAATCAAAGTGTGAAAATCAATTGTCTTTTAAATTAACTTACAGTTACGTACTTCATAGAAAGAAAAGATTATCCATCAGGTAACTTTTCTTCCCATGAAGTAGTTAACTATCAGCGGACTTAATAACATATAATGGTAGTTAACCAACTTCTAAAAATCCAACGGTTGCCAATTGAGAATCAGGGGATAAAATTTGAAAGGTTTAAATGCAACTTTCTAAATCATTTTCACTTCACTCTTTCTGAAATTGAAAATTGTAAATCTCTTTCTAAGCAAACCTTCGATTTCACCATCGTTTCTCAAGAAAAATGGCCCCAAGAGTGATTCAAAGGTTAAACAATAGTCTGGTAGTTCCTATAACTAATTTTTTAGGGTTCGCTGATGTTAATGCTGTTGATTCCTGTTTTCAGCCAATGATGTAGTATCTTATAAATTCAAAGTCTTCAAATGCCATTTTCTCTGATCCTCCTATCTTCAAAAGTGTTCTTATTGAAGCCTGGACTTCTGCTAGGTTTGTTGCTGGTGAAGATGGAGTGGAAATCGTTGGCATTGAATTTATTGTGCAAGGTTAAAAAGGTACAATAAACCCCTCCACTCTTAATATTGCTCTAGAGTTACCCTATGAAAATCTCTCCATATTTCCCTATGATAGTCAGTTATTGGAGTTTCTAAAGGAAGAAGGTTATACATGCGAAGATCCAGATAACCTAAAATGTAAAGATGTAAAAAGACTGAACTCTAATAGGGAACTGTCCTATTTGTTTGACACCATAGCTAGGGTGTTTGCTGCTAAATGTTCCAATTTTCAAGTCATGACATCACTTACTCTTAAGATTGCCTATGCAATAATTAGGAATATAAATGTGAACATAGGAGAAATGATATTTAACGATCTGGTTATTAAATTGGGAACTATTAAAAAGAGGAAAGAAGAAGTATATTTTCCCAGATTTATTACAATGCTTGTCAATCATCAATTGCCAAGTTTGGAGTTGCCTGAAATATCTAAAGACAACTGTATCACTAGTCCTAGTCAAGGGACAAAGTTGTTCTTGGATATTTTAAAGAAAACTGCCATCAAAACCCCATACGTGATGCCAAGCCATATGGAACAGGTAATTTCTTCTCTCAGAACTGTTCCAACCTCCAAAACTTCTTCTTCTTTTGCATCTATGGATCAGGTCGTTACACAACCTGATTCTACCCTTGATGCACCTCTGATTTCACTTAAACACTCCAAAGTCAAACCTTCAGTCTCTCAAAATAGTAAGGGCACTAAAAGATCCAGTGGTGTTCTTAAATCAACATCTAATGAGGGTGGTAAGGGAGTTGAGAGTGGCCATGGGAGTCATAAGAGTAAGAAGTTAAAAGGTGGACAGGCCAAGAGTGATGAACCCAACCAAACCTCTACCAAGTTTCTCAACAAGCCTTGGTAAGTAAAAAGGGGAAAAGCATATATCTAGCTACATCTTCCCAACAAGATGTAGTTATTGAAGAAAGCTCCAAGCCTAGAGCATTACAAAGGAAAGGAAAGGCACATACAGTAACCAAGGCTTCCCTGGAAACACCACCAGTGATTCAGCCCCACTCATCTTCTGAGTCTCATATTCCTTCATTTCAACAATCTTTAATTGCTTTAGATGTTATGGATCAAATCTTTAGTCTAGAAACATCCAATCCTCAATTATCCACTATCTTTGTGGAGCCAAGAGATGATCCAGTATCTATAGATCCTTCAAAATTGATGCACTTTTCTCCTATTAAAGATCAAGCTACTGGTGATCAAAATGTGATGGGTGATTCAAGTATTCTAAGTCCTTCATTGGAAATACCAATTGTGTCAGGGGAAAATAGAGTCAACTTGCAAATAAATGCCTCCCAAAGCTCTATGTCTATACCTCTGCGACACATGGCACAGAATCTTCTATCACCAGCTACTAGTGTAGCTGTAGATGCCGTAATTGGATAAGCCAATCAGGCAACAACCCAAGCCATTAGAAGCCCTATTAGGGAAATCAAAGTGAGCTTGAGGTAAAAGATAGTGAAATGAGAGGCTGAGCTCAAACCCTGTGATAGCTCAGGCAAAAGAATTAGCTGAGAGTGGGAAAGCATTTAGAAGTGCAAGTGAGCTGGGGGAGAGTTCTGTCTTAGATGACAATGTGAAAGAGAGCTGTGTGAGGGAAGATGAGATCTTCCAAGAAGAAAATAGAGTGGGTGGGGGCTCTAATATTTCACCAACCACATTGGTTGAAGCATCTTCCGCTGGGAACAGATGATGATTCTACAAAGAAAGTTCTTAAAATTGCAAGGGAAATTCGAAGTCAGGTCTTCCCTGATGAAGTAATTAAGCATTAGGTGATAGGACATGATCATGGGATAATGACAGTCTTTGAAGAAGTCCAAGAAGAGCTTGTGGAGATAGATCAAAGTGACTCAATGGTAGATATTATCTCTTCCATTCATGATCACGAATGTAACCAACCTGATCCTTATGTTGAACACCATCAAAAGTCAATTGCTAAGATGAGAAGTATGGATCCTAAGAAGGCATTTCCATTTAATTATCACAACACTTACAGTGGTAATTCACTTCTAAAATTCAGAAAGGAGTTAAGGAAGTAAATTGAAAAAACTGAAGATAAAACCACTTCAACATTGTTGACTGCTCAATATAGGGAAGCTATTAATTTGGACCTTGAGATGAGGAAGCTGAAGGCAGACATGATAGCGAAGTTGGAGACAGTGGAAACCTATGTTACAGCTATGGTAGACAACAAGACAAGCAATACCATTTTAAAGGCTGCTAACAAGATTGAGGAGGTCTCAAAATCTCTTGAAGAAAGAATGGCCAAAATTGAGCAAGACAACAAAGCCTTATCTAATGTGGCTGCCATTCCGTCTATTCTTCAGGCTGATAATGATGCCAAAAAGGGGGAGAAGGTATTGCCAGTTCCAGTTGTTGATCCAGTTGCTGCTAAAACTATTGAGAAAGAAAAAGCTAAAGGCGATGAAGAAAAGGTCATCATGCCAAAGTTAACTTTTCAACAAATTCAATATAGAGATTTCAGATATGAAGAATTAACTGAGGCAGAAAGAGCTGATGTGACTTTGTATGAAAAGTTGTGCACCTTGCCAATAAAGGAAAGAAATGAATACTATGAGAACCTAAATATGGAATTCATTGTTAAGCTCTCAGCAGAGGAAATACCAGATGAAAACCCTCCTAAACCAAGACAGAAGAGAATTGTTAGAAGAAGAGTGGTTAAGGAGCCAGTGGAAAAGAAAGAAGAGGGTCCTAAAACTCAAGAAGAGGTTGAAAAAGAAAATCTTCAGAAAATGCTTGAGGTACAGAAGCAAATTTATCCTCAGAATGAAGAAGTTCATGATGATTCAAAAGGTAAAAGGAAAGGAAAACAAATAGTTAAAGAGCCTAAGAGTCAGAAGAAGAAGGAAAAAGGAATTATCATTAAATATGATGCTTGCAAGGGTCCATTAAAACCTTCAAGTAATCATCCTTCTCCTCCACCTTCTTATGGCTCCTTTGCAGGTGATAGTTCTACAAAGAAACCTTTAAGTGCTGATTCTAGCCAAGCTTTAACAATTGCAAGCTCAAAAGAAGTTTTGGTTCATGGATGAGATTCAAGAAAGTAAGTGGCTGCTAGTGGAGAGCAAGGAAAGAATCTTCAAATGGTGCCTTACAAACCTCCATTTATCTTTGAAAAGTTTCACTATGACAATCAGAGGTTTAAGCAGTTTGCTGATGCTATCTATGAATTCCAAGTAAGGATCAGAGATAAGTTGAAATTCCTAATTCCAAGGAACGGGAATGAGAATGAAAGAATGATTGACTTCAGTTTCATTAAGGAGCTTGATGGATATCAGATAAGAAGGCTTATAAAGAAAGTTAAAGTTAATGCCTTGGGAAATTTGTTGATTGATGAACTGGAGAAGATAAGGAGCTTTGTAAATGATAAAGTTGACTCTATTCATGTCATTGGAAAAAGGTTATTCTATAATGATTTAGAGGGGAATGACCAAGTTCTTCATTGGAATGATATTAAGGATTTCCCTCTATCTCTGAGAAGATATGTAGTGGAATAATCAATTGGGATAAAGAATGAGGGAGTAATCAAGTTCAGAAATCTATTCTTATCCAGTGTGCTGAAAGATGAAAGGGAAGGTGAGCTGGATAGGGCTGCTAGAACTGAGCCAAGACCTCTCAAGGTTGCTCATATTCAACAGGATCTCCCAATATACATCTCTGAGATAAATTCAGTGAAATATGTGGATAAGAAAGGAAATGAAGTGACTTTTGCTTGGTCATAATTGGCAACTCACAATTTTTTCAAGTATGAAGAAGTTCTGGAGTGCTTAAAAGATTGTACAAAGCTAACTGTAGCCTTATTCAGATCAGCTCTTGAGAAGGAAATGAAGAGAATCAATGAAGGAAATGAAGATAATCAAGGAAGGAAAGGAAGACCCAATTGGATTCATTATCATGCTAGGAGAAAGAAAACCTCATGCTATGTCAGGGTTCGCCAAGACTTCCATTAATGAAATAAGGATCTAAGTGGTATTACATTTCTCCTTGAAACTTTGTACAATTGTTTTGTAAATTTTGAATTCTCTCTTTATACTTCTTTTGATTTTGACATCATCATTAGCCTTCAAACCTGAATTTATGCCTATTATCTTGATAAGACATAAATAGGGGGAGATTGTTAGAAATAATGTTAAACTGATGATGATGATGTAGAACATAGTGCTCAATACTTGTATAGTTCATAAAAGGAGCAATTAGATAGAATAAATGTTGTTAGATGGAGAAATTCAACTCATTAGGGGAGATACCATCAGGAAATAATAAAGCCTCAGGGGACAATTCAAAGCAGTTGTGGAGAATTGGTCATCAGGGGAGTTGTCTAGTCATCAGTCAACAATAATACTTCAGGGGACAAATGTACCTCAGGGGAGTTTTATGCATCAGGTAATATGTATTAATCAGGGGAGCCAAGTTAGCATCAGTGGAGTTCTATCTTCAGGTAACTTGGAGACTTTTCCAGCTGTAGCATCAAGATTTGATCTGATAAAAAAGGTAGCCTCAATTCTGTTGGAGCAATTGCGGAATTTGGAAGGATGCTGGTGGTCCATATGACATATGTCTTTCTGTGCTTCACCAATTGAGGAATGGAGGATATGGAGTGCAGTCTGTCACCATCAAGTGGTCCTCACTAGAAGACATATCTGGAGGATAATTTGGAAAACTGCACAACACATCAGGGAACTTTTGTAACTTTATTTCTTCAGTATAAATAGACACCATTGTACCTAGAAATATGTGTGATTTTCTTCTGTATTTTTCATTGAGAATTTTCAGAGAAGATAGAGAAGCTTTGTAATTTGTTACAGAGAGTTTTGTAGATATTTCTTGTTAAGAGATAGATTGTAGCTAGGGAAGCAAGTTTGCCTTCTCTAGAAAACCGATCATAGTTTTAATGAAAGTTAAGCTTTGATGAATTTGGTGTTTACTTAATTTCTGCATCTTAATTTTGTAAATCTTCATCTTCATATTTGTTTCTTATTATTTTTGAGAAAAACCCAAAAAGACTAAAGAATTGTATTAACCCATTAAGCAACAAAATAAATTGTATTC
>JAUEJK010167700.1:0-10850 GCA_032274865.1 Eryngium alpinum
TTACTTTGAAGAATTTGTGTTATCTTGTTCTGATTTATATACAGTTTGTGTGAGTCTGTTACAACATAGAGTTTAATACAATAACAGTTTCTCAATACTTATTGAAGGATTAATTGTTAAGTTCTATAACAGTTAATTAATTCGAAAAGATTATGTGAATTGTATTCAACCCCCCTTCTACAATTCATCTTGATTCCGGGACAAACAAACTAACTGGGCTGGAGCTCGGAGCCGTAAGCCTTGCTGAATGTGAACGGGCTTTTGAGCTAGCATTGAACTGGTTTTTGAGCTTGTGAGCTTTCTTTTTGGTTGAATAGTTAATTCAAGTCGATCCATACCCTCTTTTCTAGTTTATAGATAAGGCTCGTGGAAGATGAGTCACGATCGAATATAATTTTAGTATATAATCTATTTTCTTTAAAATGTTGATCGTTTTATTTATGTAATACTCTTTAATGCGTTTAGAAAATAGGGTCTACTATCAACAGTGTTCTAAATCTAGTACTATCTGTGTTTTTGAATAATAGTCGGTTTAAAAAAAATCCATTTTTTTAATTTATTATCAACATATTGAAAAAGAAAATAAGTATTAATTACTGTTATTTAATACTATGCATATGATATAATATTAAGTCTGGATACAAATAAGTGAGAAAAAAGTAATTAATATATATTATTAAAATTCTAATTAATAATTTTTTTAATCAGTGTGCATAACTCTAAAAAGACCACTATTTGAAAACGGGAGGAGTACAAGAATCTAGTACAAAATAACTAGTAAAGAAATATAAATTTTTGAACATAAAATTTTATAAGGGGCTTATAAGTCGATTTTATTTTAGAAAATCATCTATATGACTCCAGTAGGGGTTTGATTTTTAAATTAATATTGATTTAATTGTGTTATTATAAGTAAAAAGTAAATTTATATAAAAGTATAAGTTTAAACTCATCTCGTGTTTTCCCTTTCATAAGAAATAAAAAATACGGATAATTTTAAAAAAATCTTAATTTTTTTTCATAAAAAAGTGGTGAGAAAAGCGGTCAAGCGAACACGCAAACTTTTCAGGTTTAATATTTGTGATTTTCCTTCAAATCCTTTATGGGCCAGACATAAATCATTATATATCTTATATATCGGCCCAGCCTGTAGAGGCCCATGTAGAGTCCAAGTGTCCCAGTTCTTTTCCGCTTTGAAGGAAATATCATTTCATTCTACTAAAGATGGAGGTTGAAACTCCCGAGTTTACATTGGCCCAGGTAATCTTCACTCACTTTTTACCCTATCTCTCATTCAATTTGGAGTTTACTTGGTTTTGGATTGAAGGAAGATGCCACTTTGTTACTCCATCTGTTCCTAAATGTAGGTCGTTTGACTTATTTTTATATAATCTTAGGTATTTTGACTATATAATTATATTAAATATTTTTTTTTAATTTTCCTTTTTAAAATAAAACTATAGTTATTCTATTTTTATTCAAAAAAAGAAATTTAAAAAAATATTAATTCTAACTACGTGGTAAAAGTACCTAAAACTACGTAAAAATAAGTCAAACAACCTACATTTAAGAACAAAGGGAATAATAGATTAGTTCTTGTTTATTGTTTTCAATATTGTGCTGGTTTATTCATTGTTATATTGATCTTGTATTCCGATTGGAGTAATTGTTGTTGTAAAAAATGGGCGTCTAATGATTAATTAAAAAATTAAAAATTTAGGAATTAATTAAAAAGATTAATCATAGTACTAATTAATCTAATAATTACTTAAAAAATTAGGAATTAATAATTAGAGTACTAACTAGACATAATTTAATAATATTAATATATTATAATATAATTATATATAAAAATATTTTTATTATATTTTTATTATTTACAAAATTATTTATTTATAATATATATTTATTAAGAGACAAACAATTAAAAATTAGAAATAAGATTAGAATGCGAAAGAATTTAGGGAGAGATCACAATCTTAGGAAGAGAGTTTTACTAAAAAACCAGTTTTTCATATCATTCAACAACATAACATCCACTATTACACTATTGGCATGTTTGTATAACCATTATAAGTGGTTTAACCACTTAAAATAAGTACCATTCTAGTTACTTTTTTTCAGATAAGTACTTATTTTTAGATTACACAAACACCCTAGTAGGAACATAATTTGAGAATAACAAAATGAATTAAAAGTACTTTGAAAATAAAAAGAAAAAGACAACTCATAATTTAAGAATAATATTTTATTAAATAATAATTAAGAGACTAGCACAAATTAGGACATGTTAAAAAAGAATGAATTGAATTACAAAGTTTGAGATCTATCAATATGAACGTTTAGTGCTTCTATAAGTCCCAAGAATCTGGAGAAATTTCACCTATCACCTGAGTGATCCAAGGGTCAAGACTATTTACCATTTTTTCAGTTATGGGTGATCAGCCTATAGTAATTCCTCCATTGTATGCAACGTATTTTGGTCATCCCATCTTCGCGTTTGAGATAAAAATAAGGTTTGCATTTTAACGCGATGTGTTTCTCCCAGGTATGAATCGATATTTTATATAAAGATTTATATGTATCAAATCAAGTAATTATTACTACAACAATACATACAATTAGAATCCCATCAAGTGTTTCAACAAAAGTTTACAATTCACTTGGAAAAAAATACAAGCATAAAAACAAATTTTATGAAGAATCGTTTCCAAACTATAAGGACCACTATGAATGAGTTCGAATTCAAAGATAAGAATAATCACTTAATTTTTCCTCTTTAGGGCTGAGGGATCGAGATATTTTAAAATATAGTAATTTAAAACTTTGCTTAGTTAAATATATTAACATCAATGTATAAGGAGAAAGATTGCACTTGCCACGTTAACACCCTTACTGATTATGTCAAAATATGTTTGCCAACTGATTATTTGTGCTTGAAAACTTGGTGACAATTGTTCCATCTTGGCTTTTCTCCCTAGTAAAGGTACAATCAACTTCGATGTGCTTTATCCGCTTATAAAATAGTGCATTAGGTGCAATGTACATTACAGTTATATTGTCCAAAAGAAATTACATTGGTCATTTCACATCTTGTTTTGATTTTGTAAGTAGTTCTTTTAGCCAAACCAACTCATAAGTTGTTTAGCCATCACTCGATATTTGGACTCAGCACTGGAACAGGAAACAGTATCTTGCTTCTTAAGTTTTCAAGAAACTAAATTTTCACCCACGAAAATGCAATACCCAATAATAGATCTTTTACTAAAAGGAAAACCTACCTATAACATCTAAACAACCTTCGATTTTTGTGTGTGCATTTTGTTTGTATACTAAGCTAACCCCTAGAGTTCATTTCAAGTATATAAGTATCCAAATGACAACTGAAAGTTGACAGGGATGAAGTAAAATATTGTATTATAACTTAAAAAATAATACAATATCCTATGGAGATATATATACACCTTTTGGATATAATTACAACAGTCTAGTAACTTGAAATTAGCTAAGATATCCTCATGAATATCAGGGAATAATCTTCTCTTACAACTAATCTCCTAGAGGATAAGATAATAATGAGGTTACTATAATATCCCAAAAATCTGGATACTCAACAACCAGATTTCTTCCATATCTTTCTACACGCCCCCCTCAAGATGGATTTTGGATATCGATCAAACCCAGCTTGGACTTTAATCTCTTGAAATCGTTCTTAGGTAGTGCCTTAGTGAGAATATCTGTTGTGTGCTGGTAACTTGCGGGAACATAGATTAGTTTTAGCAGTCCATTCTCTATCTTCTCTGTGATAAAATGTCTATCTATCTCAACATGTTTGGTTCTGTCATGATGAACTGGATTCTTAGAGATCTCTATGGCAGCCTTGTTATCACACAATAGAATTATTGCACTTTTAAATATCTTCATTTCTTTTAACATTCTTATCCGCCAGATTCCTTCACAAATTCCGTGACACATCGCCCTACAAGGTTATTATGGCGTCACGGCGAGTTACGACGCTCGTGGACCGCCACGATGCCTAATCGTCAAGGCGCATGTCACGTCGTCTATAAGGCGCCCATGACGATTATATATAAAATACGTTAGCTATAAATTTATAATATATCCACATATGACTTTCTTGCAATGTAATTGCTCATTATATTATAAAAGATCACAAATAGGTATTTATAATACACAAAGTCATTATATCATAATAGGTTAGAGTAAGTGATTTAATAATAATAATATTAATAACAATAACAATATGTAATTTATTATAAATGTTTATAGATTTTAAATGATTAAATATTAGACTTATAAATATATTCATCTAAATGTGAAATAATTAATCTAATAATAATAGATATAATTTATTATACCTAGTTTATGAACATAATTTTTTAATTTTCACTGAACTAATTAACTTTATTATAACTTTAACATTTATATGTAAACTTTTTTAAGTTATGCCCGCCATGTCGTCCGAGGCGCTCCGACGATCATCTAGTGTCTATGGTGTTTATAATGGTGAGGACTCTTTCGGCGAGGTGGACGCCTTACTCCTAACTCTTGCCTGGACGCTATGGCGATGCCTTAATAACTATGACGCCCTGAACTCAGCTTCAGCTGTGCTTCTAGCAACTACTTGTTGCTTTTTGCTTTGCCATGTAACTATATTTTCTGAAATAAATGGACAATAGCCCGTGGTAGACCTATGATCAGTTAAGAACCCGCCCAATCAACATTAGTACACACTAAAACATCTATTCATTTGTTTTTTCTAAAAGTAGACCTCCTCCAGGATTCTTTTTCAAGTACTGAAGTATTCCAAATACATCGTCAAGATGTCTTTTAGTTGGCTCATTTGTGCTCCTGCTAACCATTCCAACATAAAAATTAATATCTGGCCATTTATGAGGTAAATATGTTGCCTTTCCAACTAATCTTTGATACTTGCCCTTGTCAGTTAATTGCTTCTTTTCCGTCATCACGACTTTACAAATTGGCTCCATAGGAGTTGCTGCAAATTTGCAGCCAAGTATACCGGTTTCTTTTGATAAATCAAACATCTATTTTCGCTGCGAAACAAAGATTCCTTTACGTGATATATCTACTTCATTCCTAAGAAAATATTTAAGCTGTCCCAAGTCTTTAATTTCAAATTCTCTTCCCAAAACATCTTTCAGAAATCTGATTTCTTCCAGCCAATCACATGTTAAGATTATGTCATTAACATATACTATTAATATAGCACGTTTACTTTCTGATGAATGTTTGATGAACATTGTATGATCTGTCTGATATTGATTGAATTTATGAACTTTTAACACTCGAGTGAGTCGCTCAAACCATGCACGTGGGGATTGGCTAAGACCATATAAGGATTTTTTAAGCTTGAAGAGTTTCCTGAAGTTCTCTCGAGTGTGAAGTCCTGGAGGAACTTCCATATACACCTTCTCTTGAAATTCTCCATTCAAAAAGGCATTTTTGATGTCCAATTGCTGCAAAGGCCAGTCAAGATTAGCTGCCAGAGATAAGTGACACATATTGAGTTTAATTTTGCAGCCGGAGCAAAGGTCTCCTTATAGTCGCTTCCATAAGATTATGTAAACCCTTTCGCAATAAGTTTGGCTTTAAAATGATTTACACTTCTATCAGCATTGTGTTTAACAACAAACAACCACCTGCAACCTACTAACTTCTTTCACTTGGGAAGTTTCATAAATTTCCATGTCTTACTCTTCTCAAGAGCATTTACTTCTTCTAGAACAACTGCATTCCACATAGATTGAGTGAAAGCTTCCTGTATATTTTTTTGGTATCTTTATTTATGTCAAAGCAGTTGTAAATGCCTTGTAACTTGGAGATATTTTATCATAACATACAAAGTTACTAATTGGGTGTAAGGTGCAAGATCTCTTATCTTTTCTTAAGGCAATAGGCTGATCCAAATCATTATACATGAGACAATCAGTATTTTGAAGAGCTTTACCTCTTTTTTTCAAAAGTGATTGACAACTCGGGTTAGCTTCTTTAAAATGCTATAACGAGTTTTGTTTCACTACCTCTTTTTGAGTTTTGTGTCTCATAGAATAATCAATTGGATTTTTAATTTTTTCTTGACCGGAAAGATCTCTTGAATATATTGTTTCACATTGAATAGAAGATTCAGAGTTGTTCATATTAGGTAAATTAGATAAAGTAGGTAAACTGGGTATTTGTTGAACATGATCAGACCAAAAACGATATTCTTCTTTACGATTTCCTCCCTGGATATTGGTTTTGGTATAGAAAGGCTGGTTTTCCAAAAAATTACATCCATACAGTTGTTTTGGGAGAATAACATCTGTAACCATTTTGATTTGAAGAATACTCCACAAAAATATATTTGAGTGACCTTGGATCAAGTTTACTCCGTTTTTATGGAGCAACATGAACAAATGATGTATAACCAAAAACTTTAAGAGGGATAGAAGATAAAAATCTGATATGCGGATAGAAACTGAGAAGAGTTTGAAATGGATTTTGAAAGTTCAGAACACGGGATGGCATATGATTAATTAAATAAGTTATTAACAAAGCGTCCCCCAGAAGTGTTTGGAACATTAGTAACAAACATTAATGAACGAGTAACTTCCAAAAGATGTCTATTTTTTCGTTCGGCTACCCCGTTTTGCTGAGGTGTGTCAACACATAAATTAATATGGATGATGTCTAGATCATGAAGATATGTTCCAAGGCAAAGATAAAGTCTATATTAAAGTTGTACCTAGTGTACATCAAGCCTAAATCATCAAGGAATAGAATTCCAGATCTATATGTCATCAGGGTCAACCAACATGCCTGTCCGCGGATGGTATCTAGGTTAGATGTTCAAAATAATTATCCTTCTCAGGGGAACAACCTCAGGGGAAAAATACATTAGGGGAAGGCTAGGTAGCTCTTTAGGCTTGGAGAAGAAGCCAAATTCTATTGCTAGAAATACAGTATTTGGAAAGATTTGGTTATCTAGAAATATAGATGTCATTGTATGCTTAGCCAAAGAAGGACAAGGAATGACTAGTGTTGTCATTTTCATGTGGTTCACATTAGAAGATAAATTGGTTCGAGAGTAATGGATCGTGCATGATGAGTACTCAGCTAGGCTGACTCCTCATAAATGACTGTACTCCCACAAATGACTATATCTGCTGACCTGCACACTAAAACAAACGTCACTACCCGAGCTCCGGCGAGGTTCCCGTCGAAACCCCTCCGGTGTGAGAATAAGTCTACGGTTTTTAGAGAGAGAAAGTATGATGTAAATTTGACAGCATAACAGTAAAAATGGGAATAAAATGTACCTTGCTTCTGTCATCCTTCCACTATTTATAGGATCAAAAATTAGGTATTAGTGCCATGTGTCGACTTTTAATTGGTTGCACATGCATATTTATTCAGCAACTTGTGCTTCTTTTATTGGTCTTGGGCCTTTATATTTACTGGGTTATATTTTCCTATTATTTTGAGCTTAATATTTATGTTATATTTGAATAATCATATGGGCTTCTGTCTTATATTTAAATAATCATGTGGGCTTATCATTTGCCCCCGCAGTTATTTATTGGGTTCTTTAGGGCCCATTAAATAACTATTAAGAAAATCACTTTATTCTTTTTATAATTTTCATGTTTTTACTTATATTTACATGTATACGTATATACACATATTTGTACTGTATTTATTGGGCTACGTGTGGCGTCATTAGGGTTGATGGCGGTTGCTGTCGTTTCGTGCTCGTGTGGGGAAGAGATCGACGTGAGGTGACTGGAAACAAATCTTCTTGAATACGTTTCCGTATATCGAGGCATTTTGAATTTTAAAATCATTTGTCTTTCTCTTCCTTCCTATATATATATTGGTATGTCTATATGGGTTTTACTTTCCTTTTTCTCTCTCTAAAACTCTTTGTTTACAGGTTTTCGCCATTGTTGTTCTTCTGCAAGGGTAGTGATTTCGTGGAGTTTTGTAGTCCTCTTTGGTCTCGTTGCTGCGTCCTTCTTGTTTTTAGCCTTGTACTCGAGTTTCGCCGAGCTATCTGTGATTCCTCTCGTCTTATTCGTACGTTATATCTTGGATCTCTTCTCTCAAGTACGTTTTTCTTTGCCCTTCTTTTTCCTCTTTTCAATCGAATTCGTTTTCTTCATCTGTTTGGTTTGTATTTTGTTCATATAAAACCCTAAAAGAATGGCATCTACTAATGATGGGGATGGGGGAAATATTGATGAACGAGAGAAAGAGATTGAATTTAGGGCAGTGAATACCATGGATGGTTCGAGTAGTGAGTTGGATTTGAACTCTGATAATGCCCTAGAAATAGGTGGAAGGGATGGGGAAGAAGATACTGGGTTAGAGTCAACTCGTTCCGAGTTGGAAACGACTCGTATAGGTTTAACGAGTGCTGAAGATGATCAAATGACCCTTTCTAATGACCATATCTATGAAGCGAATGGTGCTGCCCTCTTAGAGCAGGCACGACTAGAGCTTGAAAATAATAAGCGTCTTGATAAAGCATCAGTTCGAATGGTGTACTTGACTTATTATTTTGGTGATTTGAAAGAGACAAACTCTCCTAGTTCACTATTGAATGGTCGTGTATTTATCAATGACTTTTATAACAAGTATGAAATTTGTTGGAGGGTTCACATTTTGCGTCTTCCTGAGCCCAACGAGCGTATTTGGATGTCTCTTAAAGATCCGGATGGAATGTTCCACGCCATTCCGACTGTGCTTTTTAAACTCGGACTTCGTTTCCCTCTTTATAGTTTCTTGACCGATATTTTTGAGTATATTGGTTATGGATTCAGTCAAGTTGTTCCGAACAGTCATCTAATCCTTTATGCATTTATTGCTCGTTGCCATGAGATCGATGTAGAACCTAATATTGATATGTTCTTTAGTATTTATAGAATGAATATGCTTAAGAGTAGTAACATGTACTTCTTTTGTACTCGTGCTCATCGAGTTAGTCTGGTGACTGCACCTACTTCGCATCCTAGTTGGAAATCAGACTTTATATTTGGTCGTGGCCCGGAGTTATCAGTTCTTAGCCATTGGAAAATCCTTCCTTCAAAAACTTTGCTAAGCTTTAATGGTCGTGGACTATATAGTGAGGAAGATATACGATTTGTGAATGGTGAAGAGTGTTTTCGTCATGAAGATTTTCATGACTCGTCGTTTTTGCGTAGTCATGGCTGTGAGTATCTTTAAAGTTATTTATCTAAAATTTTGCTTTAACACGAGTATATGTGCGTATAATGACCATATAAACTTGTTTTTCTTGTAGTGTCAGGCTCGAAGAAACAAGTCATTGTTGGAGGTGGGAAGGCTGGGAGTAGTGTGCCATCCGCTTTGGCTTTGGCTGTGCTTGATCGAAAAAAGAAAGCTGCTGCGAATCAATCGCCTACCAAGTCAACACATTCTAGTCAAGTGGTTCCTCGTCCTTCGAGTAGTGCTCCTACTACTGATGATCATTTGGCTAGAGTTGGAGGCAAAGAAAAGGTGCAGGGTCGTAGTCTGAAACGACCATTGAAGAAGTCAAGTAGTGGTGCTTTGATCGTGAAAAAGACTAAAGTCATTCCTGATGCTGGCCCGTCCTTGGGCTGTACTATTACAGTGGGTGATCGTGAAGGTTGGTTTGTTGGCCAAAATAGACCATATCAACTCTTTGATGGTTTTAATTTGTTAAATGATGCCGATCACTATGTGGCTCGTACTGCCGAGGATTTGGAAGAGGAGACCGATCTGTTCTTGTGTCGGTTTGTGAGTAATTATACTCATATGAGGCGAGGATTTGGTCACGGGTTACGAAGTCGTCTGAATGACCTTCAGGCGAAATATGATGTCTTAGAGCAAGAGAAGGCAGATTTGGTTAAGGCTATGGAGTCGTTGCAACTTAAGGAGAAGTCTTTGAATGAGCAAGTTCAAGCAGCTGCGGATGAGAGGAAGAAATTTAATGATACTATGTCTAAATTGAAGGGAAAATGTGAAGAACGTATGAAAATATTGAAGGACAAAGTTGGGTCTCAAAATGAGAAGATTTCAGACTTAAAAAAGCTTGCTGATGATCGTGCTAATGAGTTGTCGTCTCTCACGACTAAGGTAAGTGAGAGTAAGGATTTAGCAGCTCAGAGTATGGAGATAGGTTACAAGGCTTGTCTTCAGAAATTCATTGATGATGAGGTTGATGTGAATGGAAAGTCATGGGAGGATTATGAGAAAGAGCTTCAAGCCGCATTTGGTTGTGATGATGATGGTCGTGAAGAGCAGGAGCAAGAGAAGAATGATGGTCGTGGTGGAGATGGTCGTGATGGAGATGAAGATGGTCGTGATGGTGAAGAAGTTGGCCACACTGATGATCATGAAGAAAATGTTGATGGTGATGGTGAAGGTGACAAAGATGCCGATGCCAATGCTGATACTGGTTCAAAATCTAATGAGAAGACTACTAGTACTTAGCTTGTGGCTCTTTTGTTTTTGATGAAACTTTTGATAACTATTATGCTTGTTTTGAAAGTTTTGTACTTGTTTCATTATGGCACTGTACTAGTCGTGTGCCTTTGTGGTTTTATTTGGTTGTTATCGAACATAAGGCTTCTTATTAGAATTTGCTTGTGTTGCTTAATTAATGTTTGAATGCTCTTATTGTCAAATAGTATTCAATTTGGCTATACATAGTCGTTGTTACTTATCTATATATTGACAAGTGTTTATGGTCGTACTTTGGAGTCACTGTTGTTTGTCCCACTGTTAGGTTAGATTGTAGAAGGGGGTTGAATACAATCTAAACGATTTTAGCAATTTTTTTAGAA
>JAUEJK010167806.1:0-17276 GCA_032274865.1 Eryngium alpinum
TATATATATATTAAATTGTTGTTGATAATAAAATATTTTGATGAATAGTGAATCTGATTTGGTTCTTAAAGTGCAGTAACTTATGTTATGTAAATTGTTGTTGATAACTAATTATTTTAAGGTAGATACCAAATTTGGCACAAAAGGCATACATTGTTTAGGTAAAAAGGCATTCAGTCCATCCGCAACAAACAATATATATTTAGCATACCGGTAACAATTCTAAATATGTGGACGAATGTGTTGTTTCATCCTTTTTATTGGAGGGGCTAATACATTGTTGCATGGCAGGGTGATTAGATACCTTAAGACTTTACAGCTGATATTATCAAGAGTCGAGACATTATAGTAGTGATAATCTGCCCTTAAGGTAAATTTTAGAAATTAATTGTGGTGGTGTTTCAACCACTATTAACAACACTATTAACAACACCTTAAGTCCCTGATTGCTGAAATAAAATTATACAGGACATAGAGCTTTCCAGAGGCGACAGTGAGGAGATACCTTTCCTTCTGCTGCGCGAGCTGTTAATGCACATTTTAGTCCTAGCCAACAAACTTTCTTGTTCAGCTTAATAGCATGACTAGGAGGCTTTGGGCCATGCATGGTAGCACCATGCCTCCACTATTACCCAACAAATAATCTTTTAATGTCCAAATCTGCTCCTCCCAGTAAAGATCATATCTTGGCTGAGAGAAAACGAAGAGAAAACATTAGCCAGCGCTTGATGGCACTCTCAGCTATTATTCCTGGTCTCAAGAAGGTACTATATATATGTAAATAACATCCTTTATAAACTGGAACTTAGTAACTATTATAAATACAACCAATGGCAAACCTTAACGAATGTTGTTCTCATTCTTCTGAGCTAGTGTAAGTACAATGGCAAAAGCTGGTTGTAGTCTATAAACGGATTTTGTAACAAGGAAATTTCAACAAACCTGATGCCATATGTTGATTATGATGTAAACATATGGAAAAGTAGATGGAAGTTAGCGTTCTCGGTGTCCTCACGGTTAAAATGTACAGCAAAAGATAGAATATATGTTGATAAATTGTAATATGTGTAGCACCTAAACTCGAATGCCTCAAACAGGTGTAGTATTGAACTCTTCTGTAGTAGTAGTAGTTAATTAAGTTTTATCGCTTAGTACTTAATTGAATTGATTACATCTGCTATGTGCCTGACTACTTATTCTTGCTGGATATCAAAAGTATCTATGTTGTGGTTAATATGTATTGTGCTGCACCATCAGCATATATTGTGATTCTGTATCATGGTTTCTGCCTTATAAAATAGGTATTGTATTAAAACCATATCTGTACTGCAACATCACTATGGTTAAGGTTTGCAAGGAACAACAGAAAAAATGTAGCCATAAATCAATAAATGTTGCCATCGGATGTTGCAAATTTTCTCATAATATATTATTGAGTGTTACAATACATAAAAAATGTTGCAAGAAAAATGTTGCAATTGCATTAATAGCAACAATAAAAAATTGTTGCAGTTGCAGAAAAGGTGTTGCCATAGACAAATATAGCAACACTTTTTTCACTGTTGCTGTAGATACTGAAAAGTGTTGCATTTGCTACCTAAGGCAACGGTGAAAAAACCAACACTTTTTTTTTCGAAAAATATTGCACTAGCATCTATTGCAACAAATTTTGTATCTTTGGTAACAAATTGTTTGTGTTGCAAAAGGCCATCTATGGTGTAGTGTTTTTTAATTTTTATGAATAAAAAAATAATATTTAAAATTTAAAAAATAATAGTAATCCAAACATTTAAAACTACGTGCATAATTTAAAAGTATCGCTTTAATATGATAAGAGGAAATAATATATAACTGACAATAAATAATAATTAAAAAGTAAAATTATTGATTTTAGATGGAAAACAATGTACAACAGTTTAAATGGAGTAGTCATGTCAGGGAGGTTCGGCATCCATATATTTGACTTGGGCGGTTGCTAAACTTGTCTAACCTTTTTTCGTATAATTCTGTAGCTTTGTATAATGTCGGTTTAGTAACGATAAAGGCCGGTTGATGTTAGGTTTTTCGGTGCGATGGGCTAAACCGATAGTTCTTCTGTTCTTAATCTATCTATCTATATATTATATATAATTGAGCGACAAGCAGTTTGGATGAGCCATTTAATTCAAAATTATTAATTTATTCTCATCCGTTTTTATATAAATTAATTATTTAATATTATTTTATTTTATTTATAAATCTTAATTACATCATAAAAGTATAAATAACTCTACTCATATAATGGGAATATTAATTGTGGAATATGAAAAGACATATTAATGAAATGAGATATATAATGAGCCATTTAATTCAAATTTACTAATTTACCCTCGCTTTTTTTTATATAAACTAATTGTTTGATGCTATTTTATTTTATTTTTATAAATCTTAATTACATCATATAAATGTTTAAGGGTAACTCGACTCTTATAATGAGAATATTAATCTATTATATATATAATTTAGCGACAAGCAGTTTGGATGAGCTATTTAATTCGAAATTATTAATTTACCCTCATCCGTTTTTATACAAGTTAATTACTTAATGTTATTTTATTTTATTTATAAGTCTTAATTACATCATAAAAATATAAGTAACTCTACACATATAATGAGAATATTAATTGTGGAATATGAAAAGACATATTGATGAACCTTATATTATATTATAAATGAGATATATAATGAGGCATTTAATTCAAATTTACTAATTTAGCCTCACTCTTTTTTATATAAACTAATTGTTTGAAGCTATTTTATTTTATTTTTATAAATCTTAATTACATCATATAAATATTTAAGGGTAACTCGACTCTTGTAATGAGAATATTAATTATAGAATATGAAAAGATATTTTAATGAACCTTTTTTATATTATAAAAGAGATATATAAATATATATGCATATATATATATATATATATATATATATAGCAATATTAATATTTTATAGTGTTAATTTTTTTATTTTAAGAATGTCTATATCTTTAAAAATATTATTTATGTGTGTTATATTTAAAAGTATATTAAAATTAATAATAGATTTATATAACTTTACATAAATTAAATAATTTTATATATAATAGAGCACAATAAACTTGAGAAGGAGGACTTCTTGGACTTCTTCTTGGGGTGACTACAATCTGCCATTTCTTCTAGAAATTCTAAAGAATGAAACTAGAGAGATGTAGTAGAGAGATAGTAGAATGTTGAGAGTGAGGAGATCCTCATTCTACAATGGTTTATATAGAATTGGAAGTTCAAGGGATGTGGGAAGACGTGTCGCTTCGACAATTTAAAATGGTAATCGTTTTGTACAATTATAAACCCTAGATAGATTTGCAGACGAACTTTTCTAAGTAAAGAAGAGGTCTCCTGGGTATAAATGATTTGGACAGACCTCTATGATAACCCTAAACCGTACAGGTTGGGTGGAATATAGCTTTTAGACATACGTGTCAAAGAGCATAATCAGACTCCGGTGAGTTCAAGACGAAATGGATATTAGCTCCTTTGGTCGATGAGGCTCCATGGATACTAAAATATGCTCACCTCTTGGGTAAAATATGCCAAGACGGGAGAAGTTACGGTTTTCAGATGACCATAGATCTAGAAGAACACTTGACTTACTAGCTAAACCACCAAAATAGTGGTAGGTATGGCTCCTAGGCACCAATGGCCTAGGAGATAACTTCAAAACCTTAGCAAAATGCCAAGGTAAGTAAAATTGACACCTCCTATGTGCCCAAGGGTCTACGGAGCACTCAAAGTTGTGCAAAACCGCAAAAACCGCCAAGTTGGCTTGGTGGAGAATCTCCTAGGCGCCCATGCCTAGGAAGGAAGTCAGGGGATGAAAAATTTGTAAAAAAATCCTATTTTTGGAACGAAACGAATCATATTTTCGGGAGATAAATCATCCCAAAAACAGGGGCAACTGTAGGGGGCCGAAAATAGGGGTCGACCCAATTAATTATTTGGATATTATTCGGATCGGATTGGATCAAAATTAGGGCATGAAAGCTTGAATAATAAAAGGGATAAATTCCTACTAAGCCCAATACGGCTAGTGGCCAAATACGGCTAGTGGCCAAATACGACACTTATTTGATAACGGAGGGAACCCGAAATGGTTCCCGAATTAGTTCCAAAATGCCATGTGGCAAAGACTGATTGGTAATATTATAAAATGGGTCTACAGTCTAATAAGGGGGTCCACTATTTATTTAATATCTACCAATTAACAGTTGCCACGTGGAATTTGGGAACGAATTTGGGATCCGGTTTGGGAGCTCTAGCATTTTCCAAAGGGAAAAAATCAATTACTTCATCGCTAAACTATAGGCCTTTTCGAAATTCAGTCACTCAACTATTAAGTGTTGGAATTTCATAACTGAACTTAATAAATAATTGGTTTTTAGTATTTTCGTTAATGTCCGTTAGTTTATGCTGACATGGCAACTGAGGTGGCAGCCAACATGTCTTATATGCTAACGTAGCAGGTGAGGTGTCAGCTGACGTGGTAAGTGATGTGGCAAATACGCTGATGTGGCATGGGCCCCTCCATAAGTAGTAAAAAAATTAATAAAAAATGTACATTACAGATAGTTGAACCCAAGACCTATCATTTAACATGCATAAAGCTTAACCACTACACCAAGACAAACTTTATTATTTAAATTACAAAACATAATATACATACATTTATGCATACATATTAAAATAATATAAAGATGTTATTTATATTAATATTTATTTACTACAATATAGTTAATGTTAATAATAATATTTATTTTAGAATAAAAAATTAAATTAATATTTTAATAAATATTATTAGTTAATATAAAATTAATTAGAAACTTATATTTTTAAAAATTATTTTAAAATATTTTTAAAAATAATATTCAAACAAAATAATATTATTTATTAAACAAATTATGTTACAACAAATAAATATAATTTTTATGTTTATAATAATACTTGAATAATATACTTTTAATTAAAAATAATTATTATAAAATTTTAATTAATTTTATTATGACCGACATTAATTATTAGAAAAATTAATTTAAACTATTATTCTAAACTTGAATTATATTAATACATTATTAATACTAATATTGATATAGTAAATAAATATTAATAGTATTATCTTATTTAATACGTATAAATGTATGTATATTATGTTTTATAATTTAAATCACAAAACTTGTCTTAGTATAGCTGTTAAGCTTCATTCATGTTAAATGATAGGTCTTGGTTCATCCCTCTAGAATGTACATTTTTATTGATTTTTACAACGTCAGCGTATTAGCCACATTACTTACCACGTCAGTTGACACCTCATCTGCCACATCAGCATACATCAGTTGAGGCCACATCCGTTATATATGCTAATGTGGCAGGTGAGGTGAGGTGTCAGCTAGAGGTCTTTTCGGAATTCAATTACTCAACTATTAGGTGTTAAAATTTCATAACTGAACTTAATAAATACTTCATTCGTTCCTATTTATCTGTCTATTTGACTTTTTGCACACTAGTTTAGGTGTTTTGACTACATAGTAAAATATAATATTTTTTAATTTTTTTTTTCTAAATAAAAATTTAAATATTATACTTTTATTTGGAAAAAGAAAATTTTTAAAATATTATATTTTACTATGTAGTCAAAACACCAAAAATAGTGTGCAAAAAGTCAAATAGACAGATAAATAGGAACGGATGAAGTATTTATTAAGTTGAGTTATGAAATTTCAACACTTAATAGTAGAGTGATTGAATTCCCAAAAGACCTCTAGTTTAGTGATAAAATAATTAATTTTCCCTTTTCCAAACCGTAAATGTACTCATTGTCAAAGCACTTTGCATTTCAGTTAACAAAAATTTATTGGAAGTAAGATTTATATGAGAAAAACAAAGAGAAAAGTAGTGCCGCTAGTAAAAAAGTTTGACATCTCATAAATGAATTTGGGGACCAAACTGTTACCATTTGTAAAACCAACACCACTGCTTGTTTTTTTCTACAATTGTCCTCCTTAATATTCGAATCTACATATATGCGCATATACACATTACATACATTGCGTTATTAGGGGCGTTTGTGTAAGATTATAAGCTGTTTATAAAAGAGAAAAAAAATCAAAATGAGAGGTGCTTTTCATTTTTCCCACTTATAAATTTGCTTATACACAAACACAAATACAACCATTATGTTTTTGAACGTAAACAGAGCCGTGTCCACACCATGGCTATCAAGATAGTCGTCCAGGACCCATAATGAAGGAGGTTAAGATTTTAAAATCATATCCTATATAATAACAATACCACAGTCTTTATATATATATATATATATAGTAAAGTTTAAGAGAGAATCATAAATAAAATTAAACTAGAAAACTAACAACAACAGTCGGATTAATTTTAATGTGTGAGACACTTCGAACAAATTCTTTATGTTTTTACTCGCCGCTCATGTGAGCGCATTAGTTTTTATTAAATGAAAATCGTACAATACCAGCGGATTCAACAACTTTGTCAAACTATCGGTGCTTGAAAATTGAAACACAATTTTATGACCATATTTCAATTAGTTATTATTATTAATTATTAAATAATAATTTTGAAAATTACATATTGAATAACTCTTTCATTAATAATAATATAAAATATAAGAAATATTATTTTTATATTATACATATACAAAACTTTCTCATATTTAATTAGATATTCATGATTTATAAAATTAGAAACCTTAATTTATACAAATCTACAAAAATAAAAATTTATGATTCATAAAAATTTATAAAATCTGAATCAGGATTCGTATTTCATATAAAATAAAATTTACGATTCATACAAATTTAAAAAAATCACAATCCGTAATTCATACAAATCATACAAAGTTCAACAGTAAGAATATATGATCCTGATTCATACGCATTTGAAATATATGAAAAATTTATTTTAATTATAAAATAAAAATTCATAACTTGAATAAATTTATAATATACGAATCCATTATTTAAAATTATATAATATAAATCTCAGATTCATGCAAATTTAATATGAAAATTTACTATTCAACAAAACTTTATAATATGACACAGATTCATAAGAATTTTTAAATTATATAAAATTTTATATGAAGAATTTAAGAAATCTTAATTATTGAAGTATGAATCCAAATTTGAGAAATCGTACTCAAGTAATTACTTGTCTAAATCCGTACTTGTACGAATCCATAATTGCTCAATTATGAATCCTTGATTAGTGGCATCTATAGGATTAACGGATGCCTAAAATCCTTAATTGAACTGGTAGGTAACCGGAAACGGTGAACCCCAAACTGGTAAGAAATGAATGCGATGAACCCTAAACTGGTAGATACCCATAAGCGGTGAACCCCTGAACTGGTAACCAACCAAAAGCATACCAAAAACCCAAACAATGAACCCAACTGAACCCCTGGGGACTAATTACCTTAAACCTTAAATTATTAGAAACCATAAGCGATGAATCCCTAAAATGAAACTGAAGTGCTAACCCTAAACTGGTAGGTAACCGGGAGCGCTAACACTAAACTGGTAGATAATCGGGTGCACTAACCCTAAACTGATAGGGACACGAGAGTTCTAACCCTAAACCAGTAGGGAACAGAAGCATTCTAAAAACCCAACTAATGAACCCAAAAATGAAACTGGAGAGCTAATCCTAAACTGGTAGGTAACTGCGAGCACTAACCCTAAACTGGTAGGGACTCCGGAGAGCTAGCCCTAAACTGGTAGGGAACGGAAGCGCTAACCCTACACTGGTAGGTAACGAACCATTCTAAAAACCTAAATAATGAACCTAAAAATGAAACTGAAGCGCTAACTCTAAACTGCCAGGTAATCGGGAGCGCTAACCCTAAACCGGTAGGGAACGGAAGCGCTAACCCTAAACTGGTAGGGAATGGAAGCATTCTAAAAATCCAAATAATGAACCAAAAAATGAAATTGAAGCGCTAACCCTGAACTGGTAGGTAACCATGAGTGCTAACCCTAAACCAGTATGGAATGGAAGCGCTAACCCTAAATCGGTAGGGAATGAAAGCATTCTAAAAACTTAAATAATGAACCCAAAAATGAAATTGAAGTGCTAAACCTAAACTGGTAGGTAACCGAGAGCGCTAACACTAAACTGGTAGGTAACCTGGAGCGCTAACCCTAAACTAGTAGGGACCCAGGAGTGCTAACTGTAAACCAGTTGGGAACGGAAGTGCTAACCCTAAACTGGTAGGGAACCGAAACATTCTAAAAACCCAAATAATTAACCCAAAAATGAAATTGAAGTGTTAACCCTAAACTGGTAGGTAATTGGGAGCGCTAACCCTAAAGTGGCAGGGAATGGATGCATTCTAAAAACCTAAATAATGAACCAAAAAATGAAACTAAAGTGCTAACCCTAAACTGGTAGGTAACTGGGAGCGCTGACCCTAAACTGGTAGGGACTCGGGAGAGCCCTAAATTGGTAGGAAACGAAAACGCTAACCCTAAACTGGTAGGGAGCAGAACCATTCTAAAAACCTAAATAATGAACCCAAAAATGAAGCTGAAGCACTAACCTAAACTGGTAGGTATTGAGAGTGCTCCTAAACCGGTAGGGAACATATTGTAGGGTCCCAAAAATAGGGTCCGACCCAATAAGGCCCAAGTAGGCACGATCCGGATCCGAACCGGAATAAGAATTGGAGTTAAATTCTTATAAAGCCCAATATGACAAAGGCCCAAAGCGATGTGACTCATTAAGGAGGTGTAGAAACCCTAGAATGAATCTAGGTAATCTTAAATAACGATGTGAATCTGGTAGGTAAATCAAGTAATGATTCCTAAGATAACTCTAATCTTGGGTGGCAAGAAAGAAGAGATAAGTTAAAGATAACTACGATTCGAATAGGATTACAAATCCTATTAGACATCAGAAAACCTAATCCACACATATGTAAAGGAGATTATTTCTCATAATCAGGTATGCAATTTTAGCTCTAACTTAGAGAATACATAGATTATTCATGTAGGGGGCCAAAAATAGGGACTGGCCCAATAAGCCCTGGGTGGGCACAACCCGGATCTGAGTTAGAATAAGAGCACTCCAAATTAAAAGAGAAGCAGATTTCTAATGAAGCCCAATATGGCAAAAGACCCAATACAACGAAGTCTTATTAAGGAGGTGTAGAAACCCTGGAGTTAAGGGAATGAATCTAGTAGGTAAATCAAGTAATGATTCCTAGTCTTGGGTCGCAAGAAAGAAGAGATAAGGTACAGAGAGTTACCATTTAAAATAGGATTATAATTCCTAATGGAGTTCTAAAACCTTAATTCATGCCTATATAAATGGGGTTATTCTTCATAATCAGGTACGCAATTTTAACTCTAACTCAATGAATAAAATAATTATTCAGATTACTCATTCTTGCACCCAAGTCCCTCCGATGGGACCACCCTCCACTGATTTTTGCAGGTTTTTTGGCGGTAGTTCGAGGAGCTTGAGGAGATCAGCTTCGGACCTTCGCAGAGTCAGGTACGCTTATACTTTAGAGTCTTATTTTGATCAGTAACATTTGGCACCGTCTGTGCAAAACATGACAAGAAACCATTGATTGAAGAATCCATGAATAGAAGGACCCTGGGGGGCAACCAGAGCCACAAAATAAGTAAACCCGTCAGCTTTGTTGATGAAGATTTAGAAGAGGTTCGACCTTCGTGTGAGGATCCTCTGATAATAACTGCTCGATTGAGAAATCAATGGACTGTGAAGATATTAATAGATAATGGAGCAGCCGTCCATGTCCTGTTCTTCCAGACATTCATCAAATTGGGGTTCCCTTTACAAAGATTCGGAAAGCCGAAGAATCCTCTGATAGGATTTAGGGAGAAGAAACTCCCACTAAAGGTGTCATATAGGTTCCCCTGATCGTCAGAGAATGAGCTACAGAAGAGGCCAAGATTCTGGAATTTATGGTGGTAGAAAGTCCATCTGTATACAATGCAACATTGGGAATGAAGGGATTACACCAATTTCAAGCCGTACCATCTACATACCATGCAATAATTAAGTTCCCAACTTCTCGAGGTATAGAAGTTCACAAAGGTGATTTAGGCTCCAATCAAATTTGATGCATGACTGCAACAAATGAGTACGCAAAGGGAGGAGAAACCCTTCCTATGGCAGAATTGGATATGAGAAAGAACCCTCAAGAGAAGAGAGGTCAACCAGCTGAAGACTCGTCATCATACCCCTTGATGAAACCGATGATATGATGGTCACTTACATAGGAGCTAGCTTGAGAGAAGAAAAACGGTGAGGGTTAACGAGTTTCTTGCAGGAGAATCGAGACGTCTTTGCATGGACCGCTGCTAATATGCTAAGGATTAACCCGAATCTAATAAGTCATAAGTTGAACATATTACCTCACAAGAAGCCGGTGTTTCAGAAGAAGAGGAATTTTGGGATGGAGAGGCAGCGAATCATAGACCCGGATGTCCAAAAACTTATGGAGGAAGGGTTTATATGAGAAATTCAATATGCTGAATGGGTGGCTAATCTTGTTCCAGTACCAAAACCTAACGGAAAGTGGAGGAAGTGTATAGATTCCACGGATCTGAACGATGCTTATCCCAAAGACCATTACCCTCTCCCTCGTATCGATGCACTAATAGACACCACAGCTGGACACGAGATGTTAAGTTTGATGAATGCTTATAGCGGATACCACCAGATCAAGATGTGTGAAGAAGACATACCCAAGGTATCTTTCATAACCGAGCATGGATTGTACTACTATGTTGTGATGGCTTTTGGACTACGTAACTCAGGAGCCACCTATCAATGATTGGTCAATAAGATATTTGCACCCTTTATCGGACAGACTATGGAGGTATATGTTGACGACATGTTAGTCAAGAGCAGGAAGAAGGAGTCTCACATAGAAGATCTCGAAGCAACCTTCCAGATATTGCGCAAATATAACATGAAGCTGAATCCTGACAAGTGTGCCTTTAGGGTAGGGGCTGGAAAATTCCTAGTGACGATGGTCTCTCAGCGAGGGATTGAGGCTGATCCAGATAAGATACAAGCCATCATCAATATGAGGCCACCAACAAATGCCAAAGGGGTATAGCAACTCACAGGACGAGCGGCTGCCCTGGGCAGATTTTTATCTAAAGTTGGAGAACGATGCTTACCATTCTTCATTGTATTAAGAGCTACTAAGAAATTTGAATGGACTGTAGAGTGCCAGGAGGCCTTCGATGGTTTAAAGGAATACCTTAGCTCCCCCATCCTTCTAGCAAAACCAGAGCAGGGTGACACATTAGCCATATACTTGGCTATCTCAGAGTTTGCCTTGAGTATAGTGTTCGTTAAAGATCAACAGGGAGTGAAACTCCCAGTATATTATGTGAGTAAGGTTTTGCATGGAGCAGAGTTGAGACCTTATTTTCAGGCACACACCATAGAAGTCTTGACGGATCAATCTATTCGACAAGTATTGCACAAGCCCAACGCCAGTGGGAGGTTGGTTAAGTGGGCAATAGACCTAAGTGAATATGATATTCAGTATCGACCTCGAACGACCATCAAAGCACAGGCATTAGCTGATTTCATTGTGGAATATACTCTTGCCCCTGACAAAGAGGAGATGCCAGAAGAAACAAACCTAACTTCATTAACGGTTGGATTAGAGAAAGAGGCACGAAGTCTATATTTCAACGGGGCATCCTACGCTCGTCATGGAGGAGCGGGAGTGATTATAGAAAGCTCTGGAGGTTTCCTTATCAAATATGCGGTTGCCCTTAGTTTTGAGGTAACTAATAATGAAGCTGAGTATGAAGCTTTAATAGTGGGATTTGGCTTGTCAAGGTCATTAAGTTCAGAGATATTGATAATACATGGGGACTCACAATTGGTAGTTAGTGAGATCAATGGAACATATGAGGTAAGAGGTCCTAAGCTAGAAAAAAAGGTCAAGATGGCGATGATAATGTTATCGCAATTTGGGGGATGAATGCTGGAGTATATACTGGGAGAGCAGAATTTGGCAGCCGATAAATTGTCCAAGTTTGCAGCAGGAGCTCTTCACATTGCTTATGAAGGTAATACTTATTCAGAGATTCAAGATCAACCATGCATAGCAACGAAATTGATGGCCCTTATTCATGCGGAAATTAACTAGATGGAACCAATCAAAGCCTATTTACTCAGGGGATAACTCCCTCAAGATCCTGAGCAAGCCAAGAAAACTCAGGGAAGGGCTCCCCGACATGTAGTTATAGAAGGAATTCTATACAGATAGTCTTTCTCCTTGCCCTATTTGAAGTGCCTAGGACCACAAGAAGCACGTATGGCTTTGGAGGAAGTTCATGAGGGGCAATGCGGACAACATGTTAGAGGACGGATGCTCGCGCAGAAGATTATGAGACAACGATTCTTTTGGCCCTCATTAAAGAAGGACACCATGGACTATGTAAAGAAGTGTGACAAGTGTCAGAAGTTTGCATCTGTACCAAGACAGCCTCCTAATGTACTTATTTCCATAACCTCACCTTTACCTTTTGCTATGTGGGCCATTAACATACTGGGACCATTCCAACCTGCTTCTGGACAAATGAAGTTTTTGGTGGTGGTTATTTATTACTTTACGAAATGGATCAAAGCTCGACCATTAGCACAGATTACTTCTGAAAAGGTAGTTAACTTTTTATGGGAGGATGTCATCTGTAGATATGGGGTTCCCATGATCATTGTTGCTGATAATGGCAAGCAGTTCGATAGTATAGAGTTCAAGGATTACTGTCGAGAATTGTCTATCGAGTTACACTTTACAGCAGTAGCACATCCTCAAGCCAATGGATGGGTAGAAAGAGCAAATCCAATCATCTTAGATGGGTGAAGAAGATGTTAGATGATGCTAAAGGAGCTTGGGTGGAATGACTACTAAACGTTTTATGGTCTTATAGAACTACTCCAAGAGAATCAATAGGAGAAACCTCGTTTTCTCTGGTATATGGGGTAGAAGCGGTCATACCCGTGGACTTGGCTTTGCAGGCACCAAGGATCGAAAACTTTAATGAAGAAGAAAATGAAAGATTGTTGAGAATGGAGGCTGATCTAATCGAGGAGAAACGAGAGGAAGCTGCTCAAAAAGTTTTGGAATATAAACGAAGAACTTCAGCTTACTATAATATGAGAGTCAAGAAACGATCCTTTGTTAATGAAGATTTGGTGCTTCGAAGATTGGAGGCTTCTAGAAAGGAAAAGAGGAAATTATCTCCAAATTGGGAAGGTCCTTATTGTGGGAATAGAACTGTTAGATTAGGATCCTATCATTTAGAAACTCTTGAGGAGGAAGAGTTACCTCATTTTTGGCATATTACTAGTTTACGTAAATATTATCAGTAATGACGAAAACACAAGTATATAGTAAAATAGTTTTTTGATTAATAATAAATTATTTTAAGGTCATATCTAAGAGGATGATCCACCCAGCCCCTCGCTATAAAGATCTGCGTTAAGCCTAGCTACAAGGGAATCTACAGGGCTAGCCCCTAGGTTTTTCACCACAGCCAGAGCCTTAGATCCATCATCATAATCGTCATCGTCTAAAGACGAGGTCTCCTCATCCGATGAGTCTTATTCCTTAGGATCTACCTGCAAGTTAAATTCTTAATCTGTATCCTTGACGAAAGGAATTTTGGGAACTGGACATCTGAACTGTGAAAGATCAAGGTCAGGATGAGTCTTGTTAATGGACTTCATGAATTCATCCTAGCACTCGTGATATATGGATGAAAACCGTCTACTAGCCATTCTATTCTTCCTATAGCGATAATAGGGAGACTTCAGGAACTCGCAGATGATTTCGGTGCGGTTGGTGTGAACTTGGTTTCAGAGGTTCTCATTCTCCTCTGTAAGATGAGCATTATCAGACTGAAGGTTTTATTTATTTTCTTCAGCCTGAGATAATTCATCATGAAGACCTTCAATATTCTTCTCCTTATCAATGAGAGAAGACTCCATAGTGCAGACCTGGTGCATGGCCGCCTGGAAGTAGCACTTGACCTATAATGAGGAAAATATTATCAAAATTAAAGGACATCAGGAGTAAGTGATGCTTGAATGAAGGCAAGAAGACGAGAATATCTTACCGATGCTATAGCTTGGGCGCCGTGAACCCTAACATTGTCGAGTTAGGAGTTATATACAAGATCTGCTTTGTCATGAGGGGTGATAGATCCCCATAACCATTATTGAGCAAACGTTGAACACTTGACCACAGAGTTACTAGGACAGAACGTCCATTCCCCTTGGAAGGGGGCACTGCTAGAGGAAGAGACAGGAGGAGGAAGAGCCGCTGCGGGCGGAGAATCCCGAGTCCTCTTCTTAAAAGGCTAAGGAGCTGGAGCAGAAGATGGAGGCAATTGAGCTGCCGTTTGATAGCGGGCGAGCTCCCTTTCAACTACATGAATAAAAGGTAAATTAGATATGGAAGAGAAATCTTTATCTAAAATGTTAACGAGAAGTTAAAAGAATACCTGAGAAGGAGGACTTCTTTGATTTCTTCTTTGTATGACTGCTGTCTGCCATTCCTTTTTAATATTCTAGAGAGAAAACTAAAGAGAAGTTAGAGAGAGAGTAGAAAGTTGAGAGTGGGGAGATCATCCTCCTAGGAGGGTTTATATAGAGGGGGATGTTGATGAGACGTGGGAAGACGTGCCAATTCAACTACTTAAAATGGCAACTGTTCCTTATATGTGTAAACCCTAAATAGATCTGGAGGTAACATTCATAGGCATGTAAGCCAAAGAGGGATGTCCTAGTATAGATAAGAAAGCACCAAACTAGGAAAATAATGGATCTCTTAAGCGTATGCACTTAGGATGGATCCATATTATAGCCTTAAACCACAAAGGTTGGGTGAGAAGTGATTTCTAGACGTGCGCACCTAGAGATACAATCCGGCTCTGGTGAGCCACAAAAAAAGATGGATAGTAACTCCTTTGGCCAAGGGGGCTCCATGGATACCAAAATATGCTCACCTCTTATGTGTATCACACCAAGATGGGAGAAGTGGGGGCTCCTAAGCATAAAATGCCTAGGAGGATCCATAGAATGATCATTAAACCGCCAAGATAGGCAAGATAAGGGCTTCTAGGCATTAAACGCCTATGAGGATTCCTTAAGTATTCATTAAAGTGCCAAAGTGGTGCAATATATCACTTCTAGGCGCATAGCTCCTAGGAGGAAGAAAGAAAGAGGATGTAAAACGCCAAGATAAGTGGCTTATACTTTTCTAGGCACATAGCGCCTAAGAGTAAGGGAAGAGAAATGACAAAAGCTCCATAGAAGGTGGTTTATATTCTCCTAGGCACCTAGCGCCTAGGGGTGAGGTAAAAAATCGCCAAACTAGAGGGAGAAACCTCTCCTAGGCACATGCATGAGAGGAGTATAAAGAGCGAAGTAAAACGCCAAGGTGGAATTAAAGAAGTCTTCTAGGCGCCCGTGCCTAGGAGAAAGAGCAGGGGACGAAAAACTTTTGCAGGGACCCGATTTTTGGTACGAAACGAGTCATATTTCTGAGGGATAAATCACCTCAAAAATATGGGGCAAATATAAGGGGCCCAAAAATAGGGACCGACCGCATAAGCCCTGGGTGGGCACAATCCGGACCTGAGTTAGAATAAGAGGAGTCCAAATTAAAAGAGGATCAGATTTCCTACGAAGCCCAATACGGCAAAAGGCCCAATACGGTGAAGACTTATTAAGGAGGTGCAGAAACCCTAGAGTTAAAGGAATGAATCTCGTAGGTAAATCAAGTAATGATTTCTAGGTTTGGGTGGCAAGAAAGAAGAGATAAGGTAAAGATAGGTACCATTTAAAATAGGATTCTAATTTACAATAGAGATCTGAAACCCTAATCCATGCCTATATAAAGGGGGTTATTCTTGATAATCAGGTACATAATTTTAACTCTAACTCAGTGAATAAAGATAATATTCAGATTACTCATTCTTGCACCCCGCAGGTACATAATTTTAACTCTAACTCAGTGAATAGAGATAATATTCAGATTACTCATTCTTGCACCCGAGTCCCTCCGGTGGGACCACCCCCCACCGATTTTTGCAGGTTTTCCGGCGGTAGTTCGAGGAGCTTAAGGAGATCAGCTTCGGACCTTTGTAGGGTAAGGTACGCTTTTAGTTTAGAGTCTTATTTTGATCAGTAACAATTCAGTTACTTATTCTTGCACCCAGTCCTCCCGGCGGGACCACCCCCGCTGGTTTTTGCAGGTTTTCCAAAGGTTGATTGCGGAGTTCGAGGAAATCATCTTCTGGGATTCTTCTAAACACGTACGTTTTATTTAGTTCGATATTTTGATCCATTACACATATAAAAGCCCCGAATTCATATAAGATTATTAAGTGAAACTTCAAATTTCACTAATTCATATAAATCTATAAAATAAAAATCAATAAATCATAAATTATGATTCATAAAAAAATTAGTACGAAAGAACATTACTTATAAAAGATATATTTTAGAGATCATACAAATTTATAAATACTAATATGAGATTCATATAAAATTACAGACACGGATCTAAATTCATACAAATTTATAAAAATAAAAATCTATGATTCATACAAATTTATAAAATCTGAATCAGGATTCGTATTGCATATCAAATAAAATTTACGATTCCTACAAATTTAAAAAAAAATAAAAAATCAGAATCTGTAATCCATACAAATTTATAAAATAAAATCTACAGTTCTCACAAATTTATAAATTTAGAATTCATAATTAATACAAATTTATAAAATAAAAACTAGTATTCATGCAAATTTAAAAAATAAAATTCATAACACATATAAGTTTATAGATCAAAATCCTTAATTCATACGAATTTATAAAATAAAATCTATGATTTAATTTTTTTTCATTAATCATAATCCAAAATCTTACAAATTATAAATTAAGAATACGTATTTCTTATGAAATAATATAATTAAATTTTACTCATAATTTTATAGTAAGTACTAGTGTATGTAAAAATTTAAAAATAAATTTTAATTTATATTTTTATTAAATGAAATAATCTATTTATATATTATTTAATTTACAAATCGTCTAATTTTAGTGTCTTATTCAAATAAAACATATATAAAAATAGTATAAACGCAAACCCTTTTAATGACTGTTTAT